>ML807439.1:70148-95211 GCA_009831015.1 Picea engelmannii
ATCTGAAATTCTCTCTTTTTCAAGGTGTTGAGTACCTATTCTGAGGTTTTTTAATGCTATTTTGATATTTGGTTCTTAACATAAGACTGATGTTATAGCTGCATTAGAAGAGATTTGTATGGAACCAGGATATTGTATATATATTGAAGTTCCTGTGGAGGCTCTTGACAATCTTGAATACACAACTATGTGCACTCTAGAAGAGTTGGAGAAACTTCAAAAGAAACATATGTTTCTACTACAACGTTTAGATCAATCTAATCTTGAAGAGCATGAACAAAAGATTCAGCTTGAAGACAAAGAAGAAAAGATCAATAGATTAAATACTGAAGTTGATGATTTAACAAAAGAAATGAACGAGTTGAAAATGTATGACAAATTCAATAAATGACAGAAGAATAGAAAGAAAAAAAAAATTGGTCAACACTATAAAGCCTCGACTTGAAGAAGCTAAGGAAAGTGAAGAAACCCTAAAGAGCCAGTTGACTAAAAAGGAAGAATCATGCCACATGTTGGAATTGGAAGTCATCAACCTCAAAAGGATTCAGCTAGAAAACAAGGAAGAAATCAAAAGATTGAAGAATAAAGTTGTTGATCTAACAAAATATATAGAAGAGTTGAAGACATATGATAAAACCAATAACTACACAGAAGTCTTGGATGATACCAAAGAAATAGTCATCAATCTAAAGACTCAACTTGAAGAAGCTAAGGAAAAAGAAGAATCATTGAAGACTCAGTTGACTAAAAAGGAAGAAACATGTCACAAGTTCGAAATGGAAGTTATCAACCTCAAGAATAAGAATGAAAAGACAAAAGAAAATTTCAAATTCCAAAACAACTCAGCTATCCTAGATAGGATCTAGAACAGTCAAATACCAACTGATGACAAAACCAGTCTTGGATACAATAAGAAAGAAGAAGGTGGAAAATGGAGAACCATTCAAAAACATGATAAAGGATCATACTCCTCAAAATAAAAAGGTACAGTCACAAACCTAAAACAAACCATGAACTTTTTCAAAGAAGGAAGCTATAAAATTCAAAAACAAGAAACATATCAAAAGACAAACTTCTCATGTCACAACAGACTCAAGTATGGAAACACCTTCAATGGTTATTTATTTTATTTTAATAACTCTGGTCACAAAGCATTGGAATGCAAGAGTCCTAAAAAGAAAAATTCAGGAAGGTCCATTAACTTAATGATATGTTGGATATGCAATTATGTTGTCCACACAGCAAAGTTTTTTCATACAATGAGATGTTACAATTGTGATAAGTTTGGTCACAAATCCCAAAACTGTATAAAATCAAGAAGTCAATCCATGAGAAATAATTCATACAAGTTGGGAAGAAAAACTAATGAAGGTTGAAAGAAAAGAAGAAATGACAAATCTCAAAGGAAAAATTTAGAAAAGAAAGATCCAACAAACAAAATATCTCATGAAAAGGTATGGAGAAGAAAATCTGAAATAGAAAGCAAGAAAGATGATCTGGCACCTGAAAATGAAGAAATTGATAACAAGAAAATGATGGGTGAAGTTCCTAATAAGGAATGTGAAATTCAAAGATTTGAATATGAAATGGATCAAACTTAGGAAAGGAGAGTTCCTAAAGAAGAAGATGACACAATAACATATCCTGACAATATCATGCATATCAAGGGTATATTAACCAATGAAAGAAAAATGCAAACAAAAAATCCAAAGAAGAAAATGAAGAAGTTTCACTTACACAGAACAGTGATGATAATGATGAATCTTCAATAGCATATCAACCTAAAGAATTGAGCAATGAAAATCTTGGAAGTTTTCCAATGTTATTTTCATGAACTACTAAATTTCCCCTCAATGTAAAATATGAATAAAAGGAAGGAGGAAGGATTTTACAACATGATTTGGAGTAAGTGATACAAAATACTACTAAAGTATGGTATGATCTAAACCCAATAAGGTATATCCAAAAGATTGAAAAACTTATGAAGAGGACTTACCAAATAGAAAAATGTTATTAAGCAAAGATCATGGTTTGAGGAGCTTCAAGACAATAACATGCATATCATATTTACTTCTAATTAAGAAAATATGAAGAGGCTCTTGGGTTAAAAAATGAGTAAATAGAGGACTAGAATCATGAATAAATTGGAAGCAATCTGGAAGGAAGTAAAGGTAGTTCTTGAAAAAAAATTGTAGAAATCTTGGCACACTCTTTAAAGAAGGAAGGGAAAACATGATTAATAATATGGAGTGAATCAGCCTGGTTAGAAGAGGATTATAGCCTAAGTATCATGACAAACTAAAGCATTTCTTAAGTATTTGAGGCAGCAGTACAAACAATAGATGAAAGGACCAATGCAATCTTGTTTCTAAGGGACACAAGTTGAAGTTGGTTTCTGCAGAGTCAAAGGACTATGAATAAGATATTAAATTGGTTGAAGAATGGAAATTAAATTAATTGGTATTGATCAATGGTATTCCTGTGAAAGATCAGAATATCAAGAAGAATAAAGAAACATATCAAGAAGATCAGTAAGATTCACACCCTTGTCCTTTATAACAAACTTGGAGAAGACGGTAAAACCCTATGAAAAAGTAAAAACTTAGGGCGAGTATTTAATTTGTTCATCAAATGAGGAAGTCATTGGATTAAGTTTAAAAGACTTGATCACTACAAAAAATTGGTATCAATAAGACTCCCTATTTGAACACAAAATCCCAAGATATTGAGATAACAGTTGGCACATTCACAGGGGGAGAAGAGCAGTAAAATTTTAACTCTTTGTCATTGATGTCAAAGGGTGAGAAAAATAGTAAAACAAATATGGTATCAGTAAAAGTTCAATATTCCAAATTGAAAATGAGATCAGTGATAAGGGGAGAAAAAGTATTTGTTTTATAGATATGTTTCCCTTAATGCCAAAAGGGGAGATTGTTGGAATTATTGATTGTGTGTTGTCGTTGATGGAAACATGAATAAATCATGTACAGTAATCAGAGAAAAAAAAACGAAGATCACCTTGGGGCAAAATCAATTTGTGATCATTGGTGATCACTATAGGATCAACAGTGATCCTATGTTCCTAAATATTAGGAGGAGTTAGTGCATTCAAGTGAAGTCAAAATAGAGTTCTGCAGATAGAGAAATCATGTGCAAAAAGACTTCAAGTGATCATGACCATTGATCAGGGATAGGAATAAATTTCAGGAACATTCGTAGTCATCCGATCACTAGTGGAAACAAGGTATAAATATCAACCGTTCATCGGAGCCAAGTGGAAGGATAGCGTAAGTTTTGACACTTTGCCACTTCATGGATTACTGGAGATAAGGAAGAATCCAAAAAATCTTGAAGTCACAAAATAAATGCCAATTGTCGATTGGGAGGGAGCTTTGAATGAGTTCTCAACCGTTAGATCAATATTTAATCTAGAATTAAATGTTGACCCTCAATATGGAATGGAAATTTTGAACCATCAGATCATACTAAAAAAAAGAAGGCATTCAAATTCGGTGCTTACGACTCCAGTGATAAGAAGTTCAGAAAAACCAAGAATACCTGAAGGTTGGAGCCCCAAAGTCCTAAATTGAATGAGGGCCATCAGATATGGGCAATGCATGGTGACCATTGGATGAGGATAGGCGGGTCTAATGGTGTTCAACTTAGGCATTGACCACTTCAGCGAAAAGGAGTCTGAAACATGTAAGGTTACTCGAAGGCCAGAACCCCAAAGTCTTGAAGTGAATGAGGGTCGTTGGATCAAGCATTCGGGTGAAAACTAGACCGTCTGATCTAGAGTAATGATCTAAAAGAAAAACACATATGACACGTCAGGATATCCACGTCAGCAAGGAAACGTGGCCCAATCATATGGTGACAAGTGTCAAGGTCTAGTTGGCACTTTAGGTATACAAAAGTAATGAATCTAGGTGACACATGGCAGCCACTTAGCCAGTGCCACGTCAACAGTGATTTCAGCAAGCCATGTCATTTCGAGATTACAACCTCTAGGGATATCCAACTTCTCCTACCAGCAAACATACCCAAAGCATCAAAGGTCAAAGTCACGAAATAACGTCGATCGTTGATTTAAGATTCTCATGAATATTTCTCAGTCGTTGGATTAAGTCAATGGAATAAGATTAAGTCGTGATCGTTGGATTAGTCAATGTGATCAAATAAGTACAAGGAGATCTAGTCATCGAACAAAAAGGTAAGATCAATGGTTGATCAGAACTCCGCCACTCCGGCCATAATTGGAACTAAGAAAAGGCATGAATATTCTGGAGTCGGGTCTCTTTCAGGATTTATCTTGACCATTGGATGACAAAGTGGAAATATATGATAAACAGGGCCAAAGTTAGGAAGTCCCGAAGCAAATTACAGTCGTCCACTTATTGGATGATTAAAACCTGTCCATTGATCTAGATCATGAAAGAGTTACAGGAGTGAGAAAATCCAATCGTAAACCAAAATGTAAGATGTATGGTGATGAGCATATTCGGCACTTCGACGAAATCTAGAAGAAGTTTATAAAAGAAAAAAACACATGGTAGCCACTTAGGAAGTGCCACATCAACAGTGATTCCAGCAAGTCATGTCACTTCGATATTACAACCTCTAGGGATATCCAACTTCTCCTACCATCAAACATACCCGAAGCATCGAAGGTCAAAGTCATGAAATAACGTCGGTCATTGATTTAAGATTCTCAAGAATATTTCTCGGTCGTTGGATTAAGTCAGTGGAATAATATTAAGCCATGATCGTTGGATTAGTCAATGTGATCAAATAAGTACAAGGAGATATAGTCGTCGAACAAAAAGGTAATATCAATGGTTGATCAGAACTCTGCCACTCCAGCCATAATTGGAACTAAAAAAAGGCATGAATATCCTGGAATCAGGTCTTTTTCAAGATTTATCTTGACCATTGGATGACAAAGTGGAAATATATGATAAACAGGGCCAAAGTTAGGAATTCTCGAAGCAAAGTGCAGTCGTCCACTTATTGGATGATTAAAACCTGTCCATTGATCTAGATCATGAAAGAGCTACAGGAGCGAGAAAATCCAGTCGTAAACCAAAATGTAATATGTATGGTGATGAGCATATTCGACACTTCGACGAAATCTAGAAGAAGTTAATAAAAGAAAAAAACTCCCAAAGTTTCAAAGTACCAGAGGAAACGACAGTCGTCCATCTCACAATTTAATCCCAACCATTAGATAAGGATAAGAAAATTGTGAGAAATGAGTCATTTAAAAGAATGATCAAACCATTGATCTGAAATCGTGATCAACAATGAGGATTAAAATCTGTGAATTGAAGTTGCTCGAGTTGTAACACTCTGGAAGATATCACTTCAGTGATAACAAGAATTTGGTGAAAAGAATAAAAATTTTGGAGCGTCGAAGCCCAGAGAACATGTTCCTAGCATTAGACATATGGGAACTAAAAGAAAAGAAAAAAAAAAGGGGAAGAATTATGCAGTAAGAAAGACGTGGTTCTAGAGACAGTCATATAGTAAGGTAAGGAGCTTAAAGAGGAATCACAAATGGAGAATAAACCCGAGGTTACAAGCCCATGGTCATTTGAACATTGGGTTGAAGGAAGCGCCTCATACTGAATTTATTTTTGTAAACAACGTAAGGTATGTAGATTAATTTGACAGAGATTAACACCATAACAATAAAGAGAGTCGGTAAAAGCTCGAATATGATCTGTTGGTGAATTGGGGATGTAGAAGAAGCATGGGAATGATATAATGAGTCGATCCATATCTATGATCAACTCATGAGGACAAAATTTGAATCAAGATTAGTCTTCTAATTAAATTGAGAAAATTACACGATAAATTAATGAATAAAGGAAAAAAATATTTATGTTGAAATTAAATGAAGAGGTGCAATGGTTCATGTCAAAAAGACACAATGGTTCAATCCTATACCTATTGAAATACTATATAAACTAGAAGTGGTGGTGAATATAAGTGTTTCTTGGTATATATATATATATATATATATAATGGATTGAATGAAAGTTCATTCTATCAAGTTGGTGCATGTTTACAAGATGAGTCTTGTCATGAGGATTGGATTCCTCACTTCTTTGTTGGATCTGATATCAACAAGTCGAGTCTTGTTTTGAGAGTTGGATTCCTCATTTATTAGTTGGATCTGAGAACTACAATATGGGTTTTGTATCAAAGAGTTGGTTATCTCATATTCAGTTGAAGTTGAGGATATTAAAGGATTTATTTTATTTGTATTCATTTAAGTTAAATAAATAAAAGAAAGATATGTTATCTACTTCATATATTTTGTGTTATACATGTTTATGAATAATTAATTTTGTTACTTATATCTTATTCAGTTAATTCAATTAATCTATGAAAGTGTGAAAATAATTCAAAAGTTCCAGACACTGATTCACCCCCCTAGTGTTAGTGTGTGTTTCAACAAACATTGTCTTTGTCACTGTCACTAGCACTGTCACTGTCATTGTCATTGTCCCTGTCACTGTCACTGTCACTGATATTGTCACTATCATTGATACTAATACATCATTGTCATCAACCAAATCCACTCACATAGATCATATGCTAAGATAATCTCTCAAAACATATGCCCAACATCAACAACCCAAACCAAGTGCTAAGATATACATCAAGCATGTTCCATATGCTCCATAAACCATGTAGCAAAATTGTACCTCAACCATATGCTAGATCATGCATGATATGCCTCAACCATGTACCAAATATATGCCTCAACCATGTACCAAAATATATGCCTCAATCATATGTCATAACATCCAAAACCATAGACCAAGGATATGCCTCAAGCAAGTGCCAACATCACAAAGATATGCCTATAACAATGTACCATAACATATATAACCATGTACCAAGGATATGTCTCAAGCATGTATCAACATCACAGATATATCCCTCAAACTATATACCAAATATATGCCATAACATCACCAAGACATGTCTCAATGCATATACCAAATATATGCCTCAACCATGTGTCATAACATCACCAAGATGTGCCTCAACATGTACCAACATCACCCGGACATGTACCTCAAACATATGCAACCATGTTCCAAAAGGCCTCCAAGACATGCCTCAATCATGTTCCAAGCCATCCATGATACAAGCCTCAAACCATATGAAAAACATACATTTTTATCATGTAGAAAACTTGGTACACAGATCTTTGGTCACCAACCCTTCCTCGAATTTGGCATCAACAAAAATAGAACCTTCATCAATATTTTCCACAGCCTCATTGGACAAGAACAGTCATCTTGTAGGGCCTCACGTGACAAGCTTCATACAACCTGTGGGGGGTCCTCACAGGACACCCTATATCTGACCCACGGGGGTCAACTCAGATAGGGTTTTACAGAAACCCTTATCCCATATACATCTCCAATACTTTCCCTTCTCACTCCTTCGCTACATTAGATTCACCAAGAAATCACTTTCTCATTTGATAGATATTCAATGAACTTTCTTGTACAAATGAGAGAATCCTTGAAGTGTATTTATACTTTTCTAAGAAACACCTTTACTTGTTTTAGGGCCGACCTGTAATATCTTGTTGTAACTATTTATCTTCTTTTCCTTAATTTGGGGTTCAACTTGTCACTTCTTGTTACAACCATTTATGGGCTTCTTAACCTTACTTCAGGGCTTCCATTTCAAGAGATTGTAACTTCTCAACCATAAGGAACCACGTGGTGTACCACCTACCGTTGGAAATAGCATGATGAGGACTATCCATCTATGAGGGTTTTGCATACATGTGCCATGTTCTTCATCCTTTTTTTTCTCAAATAGCTTCAGGATTCATGACCACACCTCTAGGCTTGTCAACAATTTAACCACTTAGCCATATTTCCAAGGATTCTTGTAGACTTCTTCAAAGTGTCTTCCCGTTAGGGCCATGGTTAAAGATACACCATAATGGGACCACTTTGGATAATTCTCCAAATACACCCATCACTTCTAAATGCTTCCAAACTTGCTTCAAAGATTCTTCTAGGGTTGACCAAGGTTGACATCAATGACAACCAACTATCCAACAATATTGTGATATATGCAATGGCTTTCTCGTCTGACCTCGAAAATCTCTCCTCTGCTAGATCTCAAAAGTTGTTATGAACATACTCTTCAGCCATGGCTAGGGTTCTATTACTTTCTTCTTAAATTGATTCCTGGATCCCTACAAATTTCTGCAAATACCTCAAGAAACCTTGCTCTTATACCAATGTGATTTGTAAACTATCGTGGATATTCCATTGGATAGTTCATCACAATAGACCTAGTAAATACTTAAATCTTTATTGTGAAGGTTAATTTCATTTAGATCTCATATTCTTTAATTACTAGTTTTCTGCTTAAAATGTATGAAATAGATGAAATGTGAAAAATAGATAACAAAAATAAATACTCTCACACAACCCACAAATAAACACAAGCTATAACCTAGGAAACCTAATACAGGAGAAAACCCAGCTAGATGGTGAGGTATCCCTTCTCTCTTTTCTTCAAATGCAAGTATAAAGAAAGAGGTACTCTAAGTGGAGTTTTCTTTGACATTGTGGTCTGAATGGTTGCTATAGAATCTCTCCTCCCCTTTCATGCTCTCAAAATACCACTCCTAGGTGCTCCACTCAACTATGGAACAAATACAATGCTAAATAATGGAACCCCTTCTCCTCCTAGCATCTCAGTATTTAAAATCATTTGATAGCCATCTAGGAGTAGGGTTTTGACTTCCTCAACCCTCATTTGTGATAAGGTTTTGTACCTTCTAGAATATTCTTTAAAGTCCATACATGGATAGCACCATATGTGTGAGTAATATGGGCTGATGTGGCATCCACTCATGCCATGGTGATCAACATGGTAGGTCAACTTGAGTGAGGCATAACTTTTGCATACAAACTCGGATTGACATGATTTTTGCACCGTTGGAAAGGTCTCAATATGTAGAATAGCGTCAAGGGTTCTTAGCTAGAGTTAAGCATTTTTTACCCCCAAAAATGTCGTTTGATGCCTCAAAATGGCTCCGGAATGTTTCAAACCCCAATTTTCCAAACTAGGACCTACCATTAAAATGAACCTGCAAGCTAATTGCTCCAATTTTTTCCACTCTGAAAGCATTGAGATAGATGAAAAATAATATAATAATCCAATCCATATCATTTCTAGTTCATTCAAGTGGAAATTAAGGATAATGAGTGAAAATACAAATGTCAAGAAGTGGGAAAAACGTGAATTATTGTTACAGAGAAATGCCCCTGCGGACAAGTGGATTCTCTCTTGGGCTATAGACTCCTAAGACTAAGACAGAAAAGTGTTATTGTGGACATTGAATTTCCTTTGCATGAAGCTAAACTATTCAAAGAAGAAGAAGGAAGAAGGGTAAATACCTTTCACCGACATTTGTCCTTGCTCGATCCAGGCTGATCTTGATCTCCAAGTTCTTCAAAAGGTCCTACAATATTGTGAACAACAACAATGATACTTCATACTCTACCATGATTAGCTTCATAATAGATCTATGAAAGAAACAAGTTCATGAAACGTACACAAACTTTAAAGGAAACAGGCCAAGCATAGATTTGTATTAATGAAAACAAAGTGAGGTGCTTACAGCCATGGATGTAGGTGCAGCAGTTTCACCAAGCTCTCTTTGTCCAGACCCTTGCTCAAATAATCCACACACAGAATGTTGATGCTTTAATGATATCTCCCTTATGAGATCATAAGTTTGATACTTCACAATGTCTCCATATTTTACCATGAGGCCTCCTTATATAGGCTTGGAGAGGCCTAACCACTTAAGAGATTCTTAGGATAGGTTGAGGATTCTTCTCCTTTAGTTGTGGATCTTCCTTAAGATCAATCCTTGACCTCAGATTTGAATCCAACCAACTCTAGAGATTAAGGGGATTCTTCCTTGATTTCCCTCAACAGTCCAAAATTCGTTCAAAAAAGGCCAGCGCTCCCCAAAAAGGGTGCATAGAGCCTTGCAACGTTCCCCGAAAGAAGGATAGGGAGTGTTGGCACTCCCTGACAGTGGGTAGGGGAGTGTTGCCCTCCAAAATTCATGTTTAAGTAGTTTTCTTCATGGAAAATGCTTTGCACTCTTCATCAAATGATTTCTCTTCCTTAAACTAGTCTTTGAAGGTGTCTTAAGTGTCCTTGTGATGTCGTTAGAGACACAACTTAGGCAATATGGCAATATGATGTTTGCAACACTTGTGACACTTAAGGCCAATAATGCGACACTTGTGACACTAGTCATGACGACAATAGGTCATCATTAAAGTGAGTAATTTTGATGTGTAACAATCACAACTCTCCCCCTTAAGTATTTTTAGTTGAGTTAATTATAATAAGCATTTTCCAAGTCAGTTTCCTTTCTCCAATCTTTCTATGAACTAGGAACAGTGGTTCACCTCATTGAACATGAGCCCCATTTCCACCTAGGCATAATTTCACATCCTTTGTCAATGTCTTAGTCATGTAGTAGGTTATCCTTTTCCAATAGTATAAAACATGTACCATATAATCATCATGCAATATAAATAACAAACATCATCATAACTATGTGCATAATCCTTCCTCAACTCATCAACAATTCACTAATGAAAACTAGTCATTAAATAACTCCCATCCTTTATCCACTAAGGGGTGATATTCATAAGCATTGGCTAGCACTTGACCAATCATTATTAACAATAATTAGTAAGCAGGTAACCATCCATAATCAACAATGAACATTAATTTCTAATCAATAATATCAACTCGGTAATACAAGTACATCAAGGGGTCTTTTCACCATGTACCATCTTAGGTGAACACATGCATCTATTGTAGATGTAAGTTAGCATCATAGAAGAATTAGCAAGAGTAAAATAATGAGTCCATCACATCACAAGTAGATAAAAAATAGTTAAAACCAAAAATTGCATGGCAACTTCCATACATTAGTGGGTGTTGAATATGAACATAAGTAGATAGCCTATTAATCTGTATGAATGTAAAGTGATGGGCATTGAAAATTTATAATCATCACTAAGTTTTTGTTTGACAAGAAAGGGTGAACACCAAATTCTAACACTTATGCATTGTGTATTAAACTTGTGTTAGATAAATTGTTCTTCTAAAGGAGGGATCAATATGTTTAAATCCAAAAAAATACCCAGATCCTAAAGGACATTCCAAAGTTCTAATCACAAATTATAATATTTATATTATTTTATAAACCAACCTGGAGTCATTTAACATATGATTTATCAATCACCTAGATGGATCAAATCCCTCGTTGTGCTTAATAGATGTGGGATTAATATGGATCTAAATAGGTTAATATTAAAGTATATTATTTTTTTAATGTGTAAATACAATGTAAAGTTAAAGTTATTCTTAGTTATTCACTCATGATACATCCCCAATAAAGTTATAAAATGCACCTCTTTGTGCAATAATAATTTTCAATGCATTTGCATGACATGTTATAGTAATGAATCTCTCTATATCTATATGTCTTTGTGTGAGAGAGAATTTGTCAAGTGATTAGTGATATATCACTACATGAATATATAGAAATTATTAACACGTCTTAACTCACATATATTAACTATCCAAATCCTAATCATAAATAACATGAAGCAAAAGCATACATAGCAGACATATGTTATATGTTAGAGTAATAAAAAAACAATTGTGACAAGTCATTAAGGTAGGAACATAACATAAGAAACCATCATTGATCATCAACTAATTATAATAAATATTATAAAAATCTCAATGCCATCTAAGTACATCTAAGTATATGACACTTTACATATAAATATGCTCACATAAATATTTTTCCCTTACAATCGTGGTGTGTAATTATTTAATTAATCACTCAAGATGCACCATGTGAATCTATCAAATGCAAGTAAATACAACTAATAATCCTAAGTTAATACATGGACTTTAAACATAAATACCAACCTATACAATCATGGTGTGTCTAATTATATAATTAATCACTAAGATGCACTATATGAATTTATCAAATACATATAAATATAACTAATTATACTAAACTAATACATGGACTTCAAACATACATACCAACCCATATTCAAATTACATTAAAATGTACTCTAAAATTAAAGAGGAAAAGTGTTCTTAACCCAATAGATAATCCTCGTCGAAACACTAAATAGTTCACATGATGCTTTAACCCTACAAATTTATATATTTACTTTACCAGCTTGAAGGATGGATGAAACTTATGGTCATGGAATTATAGGACCATAAGTGATTATAAGTTGTAGCGAATGAATGTATGTCATTTGAAAAATAGTGGCAAAGAAGCTACTCTCTGCCTAGTTTGCCAACAATATAATATATTGTAATAAGTTTGTATACAAACAAAACTTTTATAATAAAAAATATATGCGATTAAAAAAGATTGTAAAAAAAAAAAAAATGGCATTTTGTGAATGGAACATATATAGTATTACTATAATTAATATGATGTTGTGATGTGATATATATATATATATATATATATATATATATATATATATATATATATATATATATATAAACATTGAACAATGTAATTATTAGAATGTTCTCTGTAGGATTTGTGTGGTATTTTAATCGTCTACAAAATATGCTTTTTATTTTAATTTTGTTTTCTTAAAAGTAATCGTCGTGTAATTATAAATAATAAATTGTCATTTATAAGTTATAAGAAGAAATTTATTATGTGATTACTGGTTGTGTATGATGTGATCTGACCACGAGGATGAGAATTGAAATTAATTAATGTTGCTTTGAAATTTAGATATATTCTGACGATGAAGTCTTTATAGTATTTTTATTCATTATTATAATTATAGATAATACATTTTTGTAGTCAAAATTTTTATATTAAAATAAAAACTTTGTTGATTAAAAAATAACTTTAAAATTAATCTTTTAAATTGATGTAAAACTTTATTTTTTAACTTGTGATTGTTAATTTTCAGCTTCATTACTCCTTTGAAATATAAAAAGAAGTGGTGCATATGTTACTTTTTGGATGGTTTTTTTTCTGTGTAAGTCGTCTTCTAGTCTATCAATTTGGCTTCCACAAATGCAACTTTAACTCACACAAACAGGGAGGAATTGTTATGATTATCGAGTCTAGTAAGCAAGGCAACAATTTTTATGATTATGAAGTCTAGTAAACAAGCCATCCCCACTGCAGTAGACAAACAATCCTGGTTGGATCTAAACATGATATTTGGGTTATATGCATTCAACCCTATTTTAAACGTTTCGATTGTTAGTGGATCAACTAGATAAAGTAAAGATATAGGTTGGATGTTCATTCTTGTTTGAGAAAAAGGTGGCTCTAGAGGTATGCAAAATTTTTGATTCCAATTTTTGCTTATGGAAATAACTTGTTCAAAGATGGGGAAGTATTATTATTGAGCCACTCCTAGTTGAGCCACTGGGTTTTAGGTAATCGAAGAAAGAAAATGATTATCCCTTTGATTCTTTCTTTCACCCGAAGAGATTTCTTTTTTAGCTCTCACTTGCCTACTTGAATGATATCCCTTTGTTCTCGCCTGCTTGCTGGAACGATCTATCCTCATGCTTCCATCCTCACTTATTAAGTCGGAAGGGTATCTTACCCTCCATTCTCTCATTAACTAAATGTGGTCTATTTACACCAATACAATAAGTGGCATGGGTTAAACGAAGCTCAAAGCACCCCTCAGAAAACCTAGAATGAGGTATAAGTAGTAGGGAGTTCAAGTAGTTATCCTAGTCCATAGAGAACCATAGAGCGGATATATTATTAAGTCACCCCTATTTTCTTATTCCTTTATGTAATAAATTCAGCTAAATAAGTGATTCTCATGCTCTAGTCTTATCTAAATATAGACGTCATTTCACTAGCTAAAAGATGTAGTTTCAAATCGGAATGTGTTTATCGTATATATTGTATTTCCGCCCCTTAAATAGATGGATTAATCAATACGACTTCAAAAATATATCTATATAGAGAAATAGGTAATACTTTAAATTACCCAAGATCACCTAAACCTACCAATCACAGTGAAATGCACCAATATGGTTCTCTTTGTTGGTGGGTTGCTTGTAAATGATAACCTAACCTTCAAGCTAGCTCTGCTTTCATGTTTTCTCATAAGACCGGACCAATATTTTTATCTCATCTCCTTCTTTGCTAGCTTTTTGCACTATATTTTGTCATGGATATCCACCAGCAATCTACAATTAATATATTACCAACAAGACTATATTTTAATTCCTACATAATAAGTATTTTAAAAGTAAGAAGAAATTGACCACTGTAAACCATAGATTACATCCCGTAGAAACTCCAAGTTGTCCCTGTAAGGTAATGCTATTGATTCAATTCTTGCATTTGCAGTGACCATAAACTTAGTTTTTCTCTGGTAAGGTGATACTTTTGATTTTGTTCGTGCATCTGTAGGTATGAATATGAGGTATGAATATAAGATCTTAAATTCAATTCCTAATAAATATATAACGCAAAGATATAATAGAAATGGTATGAATTACTTTATACATATCACCACATATATTAACTTGGATATTCTTAGGTATTTAGCATTGTGCAGGGTGTTGGGGATATGGTGAGGGTGAGTAGGTGGATAGGCGTTGAGTAGGTAACCAAGTGGTGGCTAGGCGTTGATCAGGTGGACAAGTGGTGAGTAGGTAGGCCAAGCGGTGAGAGGGATAAGGTCAGGTCTTGGTTTTTTATAACTTCGAATGCAGCGTTGTCAGAACTAGCAAAAAAGATTCCAGTGTAGCTTGTCGGAACCTACAAAACAGCCACTAAAAAATTTGTATTTAAAAATCATGTGTTAACTCTGGAAATGAAGGAAACTAAATAGCTTACACCGGGGGAATCAAGTCATGTCAAATAACATTCAGTCAATCAAAAATTTGATTATTAAAATTTGATAAATATGAAAATAATTTTGTTTTTAAAAATAATCTAGGAAAAACTTAGGGGATATTGCAAATGTGGAGATGAATTAATAAAAGGTAAGAGTACTTTGACTCGTGACGAAAAGCTATAGTCCATGACGAGGCATGGACTAATAATGAATGATATATGTGCATGTAAATATGTGAGTATGATATTGAATTCATATAGGTGCATTGATAGCTTAATGATTCTATGCTTATAGTTAAGTCTCAACTTTGCTATGGCATCTATGTGAAATGGAGCACTTAGGGTAACCGTCACATTCATTCTTTATGAAATTATTGTTGTATAATTCACGATTTATGGCGTAAATAACATAGTTTTTTATTAACATACTTATCATTGTAATGTATGTATCTTGTCGTACATAACAATAGTACAGTAGCTTTGATGAAATTATATATTTATATTATATTAGGTAGTTAATTTTATATAAAAATAAAGATGTTTATGTTGTGAAAAGTTAATCTATAAATTGTTGTACAGTTTGAGTGGGTCTAATGGTTAAGAACATGTGTTTCTTCTTAAGAGGTTACATGTTCAATTCCAGAGGGGGATAGGGTATGTATACCTTCGTAGACTTTATCAATAAAATCGTTGGGCAGAGGGGGTGTCATGCACCAATTTAGTGTCTGAATTGATCGTGACCTTAAAAATAGATTAATGAAAAATAAAAATAAAAAATTGATGAAAAATAATGACCCTATGAAGTTTTCAATATTTATATATATGATATTAATGTAGAATTATTTGATAGTATTATGCATAATATTTAATTATAATGTTGTGGAAATTTTTATTAAAGATTATATGACTTTAATCATGCGAATTGATTTATACAATCAATAAGTTTAAGAATAATTAAGATAGTAATGTGTTACAAAGTGGAAATTTGTGTATGACAAAAGATTGAATATGTAAATGAATATTTATGATTGAGTATTCATTTTGATCCTATAAAGTATTCATAAATAAATTGATGATGGGAATTTATATATGATAAGTGTGTCATTGTTAAAATAAAATGTCTATGTAGCTTTGATTTAACTTGTATAATTTATGTAAAATTATTTTTGAAACTTGTATTTAGTTGTGCAACTTGCGTAATTATGTATCTTGAGAAGTTGAAGTTAACATCGAGAGGGGTGTTACATTTCGAACTCTTCTTCTCATGGACATGCATTTTATGTTTTTTTGTTTTTCCTTCAATGTAACATATAATTCTTCTTCTAATGAGTGGTTTATTGATTCTAGAGCATCGTATCGTATGGATAAGGATAAAGTCATTTTTTTTATCTTAATGAATGTAACACCAAACAGATATTTCTTGGTGATGATAGATCTCTAAGTGTTGTAGGGTCTGGAATATTTTAGTTAGATGATGGACATTTTAATGATTTATAAGTGTTTTGGTATCTTCTGTAATATTCTATCAGTGTATCAAATCACTCATTCAAGAGAAGATAAAGCAGTAGAGTTTTCACCTCACCAAGTTGTAATCAAGAATTTAAAAGATCTTAAGTATGTTCTAGCAATTGGAAATTGATGATATCACCAGGGCATATAAATTTGACAACTTTGGATCATCACCTTTTCCATCAATTTTTATTGATCATTATGATGGTTTAAGCTAACTTTGGCATGAGCATTTGGTCATTTAAACTATCGTTGATTGCAACTATTATGTAATCAGAATATGGTGATTGGTCTTTCTCTCGTTTCTTATATATATTGTATTTGTTTCATATGTGTTATCAACAAAAATCATCGAGACAATTTTGACAAATGTGCCTCTTGGCACACCTCGGCCCTCGTGTAACTTGTTCATGGTGATTTGTGTGCCCCACTTCCTTCTCCCTCTTTCTATGGGTTCAAGTCCTTCTTAAATTTCATTGATGACTTCTCTAGATGCACTTAAAACTTAAGAGCGAAGTTTTTGATATTTTTTTGGCCTACATGACCCTTGTATAAAAACAATCTACACATGAACTGCAAAAATTAAGAACATATAATGTGAATGAATATGTTAACAACAATTTTACAACTTATTTCATTTCATAGAGCATTCATATGAAACATATTGATCCAACACTACAACAAAATGGTCTTCTTGAGAGAAATAATAACACATTAAAGGAAATGGAAAATTGTATGATCCAATATAAGCGATTAATTCCTCATTTTTGGGTGGAAGCCATTAATTGTGCCAACTACATTGTTAATTACACTCCCACAAAGGATTTAAAAAATACATCATTGGAAGAAATTGTTGATCTACATTCATTGATCAACGTTAGTGCACATAGATCCATCATTTTCCTTTTTCTTTCCCTCTTAAGTTTCTTGTATATTCTATAAGTAACTCTTTTCCCTTTAAAATGCAGGTTGTGAGTTAGGCTACTATCAATTCCATGGGTCTGCAAACCCGCAAGTCTATACTTAGTCACTTTTCTTACCCCACGATCCTGACACTTAGCATTTTCTCTATGTTGAGGGAGTCTCATTGCAGGAGACCAATCCACTCCTCATCCCGCAAATACCCATGTCCCACAACCCGCAAACCCGCAGAACTCAAAAAGACCCCTTATATTTATGCATCATGCATAATGCACCACTTACCTTTTTCATACTAAGTTGATTTCTTGAATGTGGATGTGGGACACCCCTTCATTCCATTTTCCTTTTCCCCTAGACCCGCAGTCCCACAATCGTGCGCCCTCCAAAATTAATAACTCACTTCTACAACCCACAAAATTGACTTCTATTATATTTATCGTATTTCATCAATGTGAATGTGGGAGTCCCTCTTACTTATATTTTCATTCTGCATACCCGCAGTCCCACATCCCACAATCCTACATTCATCATATTGCACTTTCCATTCCTCACTTTGCACCTCCATACTTAACCATTTTCCATGTTTCTTGACATGATATCACCATTCCTGGTGGAAGTTACTTCCCCACCACCACTTCATTCGCCACTTGTGTGAACTTGGTACCATTATTAAGTGGCGTGGATTTCATAAAAGCTTTGCAATAAATTCAAAATCGGACCATACAAACTAGAAACTTTGAAATAAGAGTTACCGCAGTTGATAATCAAGGAAATACATGGAAAATTAAATAAAGAATTAAACACCTTGATGTAAAAAGGTTATATTGACAGGAGCACCACCTATTCTTAAAAAAGGAAATCTATGTAAAGGCATGTCAAATAAAAGGAAAGTCTTGTATTATGGAGACACCCTTGGACGTGAATACCACCAATTCCAATGGTCTCAAGCATATAAGTGGTATTTGTATGTCTCTTCCCCCTGTAGAGAAGGAATTAAACAAAGTCTAGAGTTCAGTAATTGCATTACTTGGGTGTACACCTGGCGTAGCATACTTCAAAGAGTCGGTGCTCTAGTGTGCATATAAGTTTGACCCACAATGAAGAATCATTCAAATACAAGGAAATCCACCGATTTATTTTTCCCCTTTAATATTCAGGAAAATGTTGTGAATTCTAGACCCCACTATGTTATTTAAGAATGATGAAGAGGATGTGTTTCTCAAAGAAATGGAGGAGGGGCGGAGCTTCTTGAAATTTATCTCATCATCCTGAGAATTGACATCAATTCTACTCATGTCGAGGTAATTTCTTTGAAGTATCCATATAAAGAGTTTTCCTAGTTGTTCGCCAGAATAATTGGACTAGATTCCACGTCCTCCATACCAAAATGCATTGTGTACATTCTACACCATGATATTCATGAAAACACCATGATTGACTAGGATTACATCATCTCAAACAAGATTTCGTTTTAGTTGGGCGACCTGAGAAAAACTAGAAAATTCTACATGACTTTGTATTTGGTCTTTGTTATTGTCTACAGTCACATATTTGAAGACTTTCCTAGAGAAAGAAATGTTGATTTTAAGAAGGAACCGGCTTATGTCTAGTATCTAGTTTTATGGAGGCGGAAATCCCCATATAATTTTTACGCAGTCCAAAATGGTTTTGTGTCCTCTTTCAAGAAAACGATTCATTGTCCTATTGTGTCAAGGTTGTCACTATAAATTGCATATTTTCTCGCTAAGAAAGGAAATTTTGAAACTTTGGAGGAATTTAGTCTTCTGATATTATTTGGGTTGTAGGGGAAACCCTTGTTGCTACCATCCTATGTGTTTGTTCAACTTTTCATAATTGAAATGTGTAGATAGTACAATTACTAGGAACACTTTTTTAATGAGAAACGAAAGAAACAATTTATTCCATTTTCATGGAGGGTTGGAGAGATAGTTGTCAAACATATATCTCGCATAGATGAATTTCTTGTTCAATTGGATCAACTCGGTCTGAAGGAATCCCAATAAATAAAGGGTTTCAATCCCAAAGATTCATTTTCTGCACATATGTCTCTAGTCGGTTATTCTTCATATTTCAATAACTCTGAGCAATTCGAAGGATGGGGAAATAACCAAAATATCCCTAATGCATCTATTGAATAAACCTTAAACAATATTGAATAAGTGGAAAGAATTAATGAGTGTTATAGGAAGTGGGACAACCAATAAGAACCCCAATTCATCGAATGTATCCCAAAGAAGTACTTCAGAAAAAACTAAACCTCAAAGTAGTGGTCTGGAACAAAGAAGAAAATCCACTAGAAAGTTAGACAATAGTGGAGAAAAGGGCCCTACTAAGAAAACAATGGGAAAATCTCATATTGTTCACACTTCCATAAAAAGAAAAAGAGAAACTCAAAAGGGGGGACAAGACATACCCGAAATTGAAGAAAGTCTCAAAGTCATTGAAGTAGACAATGTAATAGAGGAACCCAGTCAGCGAAGAAAATATTGATGGAAACTAGGGTGATTGTAGAAGAATTGGCTTCCCAAGAGCCAGAAATATTTAAAGATGAGTCTTTTACATTACACCGCATGTCCTACCACAAAATTTCTAAAAAAAAAATTAATAGAAAAAGTGAACATGAAAAACAAAAAAATTGCAAAGAAATGGAAGTCATAAAAAATTTCATGGGGTTCCACCCTCAAAAATCATGAAATTTCATATTGCAACTGAAGAAGCATTGAAGGAGTCCATTTTTTACATAGAAAAAGAAAAAATAAAATAAAAGAGAGACTAAAGGAATTAGAGAAAGCTTTGATTCCAAAACCTTTATTTTTCAAGCCTATCACTGCAATACATCCAGTACTCAGTCTTGAAGATATCCTAGAGACTAGTTCCATATTAAAGGGTGCATCTAGCTTACTAATGGTTGTAAGGAAATACATTGGATATGGTATCAAGAAAAGAATAGACTTAATCCTTGAAATTTGGGAATTATCACAGAACTCAACTACCTTCTCAACAAGAGTTTTTCAATTTAAGGAGTATCTTCAAAATATTTAGAAAATGATGAAGGATTCTATAAATAAGCAATGGAACATTTGTAGTGAAGGTTTCAATCTTGAGTGAGACACATAGAAGAGAAAAAGACCTTCCCTCCAAGGTTCACATGAAACAAATTGATGATTGTTTACTAAAGAGAATCAAATTCCTAAGAGAGTTGTTGACTAAGTGTGATACTATTAACATTAGAAGGGGTGACACATTTTTGAAACTTGTTGATTTGACCAAAGAGTTATATGGCCCACATTTAATAATGGATACAATACTTTTGTCAAAAGAGAAACTATTAAAATAATTGGAAGCATTAAAAGTTGCATGGGCCAATGAATTTAGTGATTCAATTGAGTTCTCTGAAGAAGAAATAGAAAGGTGGCTTGTCCGGTATGTAAATAAGAATGACGATATTGAGGACATGATCCATTAATTAATAATTGATTCGAGAGAATTGGAGAGAGAGTTATTAGGAACTAAGACGAAGAATGAAATAATGGTTTCTCCAATGAGGGAATATATGGAACAATGGTTAACAAAGTCCTTAGTTAAGATACTTGAGACAGATCAGAAAGAAGTAGTTACATCATTTATGACACCTACAGGATAGTGGCAGAAGCCTACAAAAGGTGCCACCACAAGAAAATGAAAGTTCCAAATTTCCATCATAATAAGTTGAGTAGTCACCTTGTTCATGCTTTCACCATCTTTTTCTTCCTCGTTCAATTGTCATTTTTCCTTTTCTGTTCCTAGAATCCATGAAACCAAAGGTTGACCCTTTACTATTTTCTCTTGTTGATCCAGGTGGATATCGATGGCCACCCACCTTTTCCAACTGGCTCAAAACAGTTTTCTGGCAATTTTGGTAATTTACTATTTTTAGCAGTTTTTCACTTCCGGAGCCGTTTTGAGGCCCTAAACGATGTTTTTTGGGAAAATAGGGTGAAATATAGAAGTTCCTTCAATATTTCCCCCAAAATGAATCTCCTCGACGATACCTTTCCAACCGACTATCATACACCTAAAACGAAGATCGTATGCAAAAGTTACGACCCTGGGAAGTTGATGTACTAACTTACCAAAACAGGCCCCACATGACTTTTGGCACTTCATCTCCTAGGGTTAGGTTTTTGGATGTCTAGGGTTTTGGGCACTCCTATTTATTGTAAAAAGGCCTTAAGAGCCTCATTGTAATCATCTTCTTGCGAATGAGCATAGCCGTCACATCTTTTCTCAGAGATAAGCCACCACCATTCCAGCAAGCTTGTTTCCGCTACATTTTACAGTTTCAGCTTATTTCCTTATTGAATAGAAAACCAGTTTTTATGTATCTTTGTTATTTTTTTTTAAGCACCTATTAATAATCTGTAGTCATTTCATTCTACTCATAAAATCTGGATCACTTATCTTCCAGGTCTCTCTTCATTTGATGGTATGTGGGAACCCGATCATAGTCCTCATTGAAGGACAAACACATTTTACTTTTATTGAAGTCTCATACATTATTGTTTATTTTCGTAAAGACACCTATTATTTTTTGAGGTTCCCAAAGAAATATTCGGGACATAACATTATTGATCTCTCGGACTTTAAGTTTTAAGCACGATATTTCAAATGTGTGTCTATCAAAATATTTGTTTGTGTCTGATGAAATGATTATTTAAAGTTCTTTTCCATATGCGGCCCATATTTTCCTTTCTTGTGTTGAATATTGTGTCTTAATTTGATGAATGTTGTGATGAAAATGTCGTCCTATTATATTGTATATTCTTTTGGTTTACAAATCTTGCAATACAGTGTAAATATTTTATTTTTGTAGGATACCTAGTCCTTTCTCAAGTATTCTTTGTATGTGAATATTTATTTCAAGAATGAGTCCAATCCTCTCTTGGGCGTTTTTCTATTCTTATATGATATTTAAAAATAGAGGAGTACCACCTCTTTAAAAAAGCAATGGCATTTATCCTCGTGATGTTGTCTTAAATATCGTAAGACAGTTTTTCAGATCAACAAAAACATGGAGTAAAATTAAACTAGATGTAAGACACTTTTGTGTGTTTGGTAGTGAAGCATGTCTCGCATTCTTAATGAGAAAATGATGGCATTACAACCTAAAAGTGAGAAGTGTGTTTTTATTGGATATTCTGAAGATGTAAAAGGTTGTAAATTTCTTCATCCTCATTCTAATGAAATTATTAATAGGAGAGATGTTAATTTTGATGAAGGTATCTCTACCTACGAGCCTAATTTGGTGTTTGTGCCATGTTTTATTCCCAAATTTTCTATTAGTAATCTTATTCAGGTTTCTTCTTGAGATGATGATAGAGTGTATGAAAATCCACCTCTTCCTGGTTACCTTCCTCTAATTGGTTCCATTGAACGTGAACCTACACTATAATGGAACCTTTTCCCCCATAACCAAAATGAATTTCATCCACCTTGTTCTATCCCTTTCCACCTCACATAAATGGGAGTTCCATCAAATGGATGTTAAATCCACCTTCTTGCATGGGGATTAAAAAAAAAATACAAGAACAACCTCCTGAGTCCTAGCTATGTTCAAAATGACTCAAGCCTTGTTTGTTTCCTTAATAAATATCCATATAGTTTTAATCAAGCTCCTCGAACTTGGTATGGTAAAGTGGACATATTTTTTCTTAACACCATATTTTCTAGATTTCATTTTGACCCCAATGTCTATACCAAGAAAGTAGGTAACCATCTCATAATACGTTTTCTTTATGTTGATGACCTTATTCTAGCTGGTAATGACCCCAAACTTTTAAACCATGTGAAATTCAGCAGGCTTAAGAATAAATTTGAAACAATAGACTTGGGATACTTGCATTATTTCTTAGACCTCCAAATATTATAAACCAAAGAAGAAATTTCTCTTTCCTAGTCTAAGTATGCATGTGACCTTCTTCATCGCTTTCACTTGGAAGATTGTAAATCATCCCCATATCCCTTTTAGTCTAGAGTCAAACTTGATACCACATATTCTACACTTGAAGTAGATATCATTTTGTACCATAAGTTAGTTGGTATCCTTTTATATTTGACTCATACATGTCCTCATATTTACTTTGTTGTTACTCGTGTTGCCTAGTATATGCAAAAACCCCATGAGATCCATTGGAAAGTAGCAAAAATGATACTTTAGCATATCTAGGGTAAAGTTTGTTTTGGGATACATTACAGTTCAGGGGGTGCTCCTTTCTTGATTGGTATCACTAATTCTAATTGGGATAGCTACCCTAAAGATCAAAATTTTACTAAAGGTTATGTTTTCAATATCGGTTTTGTACTTGAAACTTGGGCTTGTAGGAAGCAACAAGATCTTTCTCTTTCTTCAGTAGAAGCTAAGTATCAGGCAGTAGTTAATGCAAGTCAAGAACATATGTGGCTTTAACGGATACTTTTAGATTTTGGATTCCAGTAGAATCATCCCACCACACTTTGGTGTGACAATCAGGGTGTCATCAATCTCACCAAATCTCCAAATATATTTTCAAAATTGGATATGAGGAATGTTGTACAAGTTTATTCTTGGGAAGAGGCCCAAAACAGCAAACTTTGGGAAAGTTACCATTTGGAAATTCAAATTTTGGTTAGACCTAGTAAAGGAAGAAGTAGTGAGTAGAATTGGTGAAGGAAGGAGTAGTGAGTAGACCTGGTAAAGGAAGAAGCAATGAGAAGAATTGGTGAAGGTAGAAATTGCAAGTAGACTCGGTGAAGGTTGGTGCAGCTCAAAGATTGGTGTCTCTTTCTAAGTTGGTGTTTAGCGGTGGGGATTGGTGTATTCAGT
Organism: Picea engelmannii; assembly: GCA_009831015.1. Classification (NCBI taxonomy): domain Eukaryota; kingdom Viridiplantae; phylum Streptophyta; class Pinopsida; order Pinales; family Pinaceae; genus Picea; species Picea engelmannii. The sequence goes on from ML807439.1 coordinate 94,406, forward strand.
AGATTGGTTTCTATGAATATCTGTAATATATTGGTGTCTCTTTATAAGTTGGTTCTTAGCGGTGGAGATTGGTGTCTACAAAGATTTGTAAGAGTAGGTTGGTGCCTACCGGGATTTGTACTAGTGGAGATTAGTGTCTCCAGTAGGTTGGTGACTACAAATAATTATAAAGAGAATTTTTGTGGTGTTCTCCAGAAATAGTTTCCATGTAAATATTTTGTTCCATGTTATATAGTTAATATATCTCATATGTGATTATTTTATTATGGTTGATGAATGCTTGAAAAGGTAAAAAAATTGTTTTATATTGATCCACCCCCTCCCCCTCAGTATAAGTGTGTGCTCAACAATTGGTATCAAAGTGAATTCCTTCAGAAACGGTCTAACCAATGGAAGGTAGATCTTGGAAGAACAAATAGCTAATCAAGAAGGTTTCTCCACAAACAGGGCTTTGTTGTTTGACGAAACAAACTATGTCTTCTAGAGCATAAGGATGTGAACCTATTTAATGGCTTTTGGTTTTGATATTTGGAAATTAGTCATGATTGGTTATAGATCCCCAACAAATCCAACAATATGTGTGGTCGAGAAGAAGCCTAGTGAAAATAATGCAAAATCCATGAATGTCATCTTGTGTGGTCTATCAAAATTTGAGTTTGTCAAGGTGATGCATTGTGGATCGGAAAACAAAATTTGGGACAAGATTCAAAATATCTATGAAGATAATGACAAGGTTAAGAAGGCAAAGCTCCAAACTCATAGAAGATAGTTCGATATTCTGAAAATGAAAGATGAAGAAAAATGTT
>ML807439.1:128854-163990 GCA_009831015.1 Picea engelmannii
TAGCCAAAATGAATTCCATCCGCCTTGTTCATTCCCTTGTTGCCTCACATAAATGGGAGGCCCATCAAATGGATGTTAAATATTCCTTCTTGCATGGGGACCTGCAAGAAGAAATCTACATGGAACAAACTCCTGGCTATGTCTAAAATGAATCTAGCCTTGTTTGTCTCCTTAAGAAATCTCTTTATGGTCTTAAGCAAGCTCCTCGAGCTCGGTATGCCAAAATGGACAACTTTCTTATTGACACTAGATTTTCTAGATGTCATTCTGATCCTGATGTCTATACCAAGAAAGTAGGAATCCATCTCATAATCTATGTCCTTTATGTTGATGACCTTATCCTTACTGGTAGTGACTCAAAAATTTTAAACCATGTGAAAACCAGCCTTAAGAAGAAATTTGAAATGACAGACTTAGGATTTTTCCACTATTTCCTTGGCCTCGAATTTTTGCAAACCAATGAAGGAATTTTTCTTTCCCAGTCTAAGTATGCTTGTGACCTTATTCATCGCTTTCACATGGAAGATTCTAAACCATCCCCTTCTCTCTTCCAGTATGGAGTCAAGCTTGTTTCCACCTATACTTCTCCCAAAGTTGATGCCACCTTGTACCGTCAGTTAGTTGGTAGCCTCTTATACTTGAATCACACTCGTCCTGATATTGCCTTTGTTGTTGGTCTTGTTGCCCAGTATATGCAAACACCCCATGAAATCCATTTCAAAGAAGATAAAATGATACTTCAGTATGTTTAGGGTACAGTTCCATTTGGGATCCATTATAGTTCAGAGGGGACCCCTTTATTGGTTGGTTTCACTGATTTAGATTGGGTCGGCGACCCTAATGATCCGAAGTCTAATGCGGGTTATGTTTTCAGCCTTGTTTCAGGACCTGTCACTTGGGAATGTAATAAACAATAGGCTATTTCACTTTCTTTAGAAGAAGTAGAGTACTGAGCAATGGTAAATGCAAGTCAGGAAGCCTTGTGGCTTTGATAGATCCTTTCAGAGTTTAGATTAGAGCAGCAGCATCTGACCAGCCTTTGGTACAAAAATCAGAGTTCCATCAAGCTTGCCAAATACCCAGTTCAACATCAACACAGGAAACACATCCAACTACACATGCACTTCATCAGAAAGCTCATTCATGATCAAGTTATTGAAGGGCTCTTTTTCCCTACAGAATATCAAGTTGCAGACATTTTCACAAAGTCTCTTACAGAAGCGAAGTTTTCCAAACTTTTATTTATGTTAAGAGTTTAGGAAGTTGTCAGTAAGGGGGGATAGGCTCTAATGCCTCCTTCCTTATCCTATATTTTCACTATTGTAAATCCCTAAATCCTATCCCAAGTTGTTCTTAAGGGGGGATGTTAGGATATTTAGACACTTAGGAGTTAATTAAGATCTACTTGGTCTAATGTGTCATTAGGTAAAATTGTGTTTCTTAGTGTGTTTCTTTAGTATGCATTAGTATGCATTTGTAGTTAGGAAATCTGACGGTCACGATATGTTCCCGACATAGAGTGATATGATGGTTCATATTATCATTGATCTTAACGACTACATTGATTTGTGGCTTAACACCCAATTGGTACATGATCTCTATTTAAAGAGCATGGAGGGTCATTTTTTTATAATCGATTGTGAGAAACTCTCTTGTAAAATATCTTTGTAATATTTTTCTTTTTCATTAATAAACTGCACCAAGTGGCCACATTTGTTGGGGCCGTGGATGTTTCCCCATAGGTTTTTACCACCTCAAAACATCGGTGTGTTGATATTTTATATGTTTGTGTGAGTGGTTAATGAAGGTGTTTTTCCTCTGTTGGAATACCTTTGTTTTCGAACACTTCTTGTTTGCTCAGTCTCTTTTAATTTCCATGCCCAAAATGAAATTTGTAACACCAATATCCTTCTTGTCAAACTTAGAAGACAAGTGAGTTTTCACATATTGGATAATATCCTTGTTTTTTTCCTATCAGCAACATATCATCCACATACAAGACCAAATAAATAAGATGATCACTGATTAATTTGAAATACACACAGTGATCCTCTTTGCTCCTTGTGAAACCAAGTCCCAACATATAAGTATCAAAATTTTTGTACAATATCCTTGGTGATTGCTTTAGCCCATATAAGGAATTTTTCATCTTGCATACCAGCTCTTTCTTTCTCTTCAAATAAAATCCTTATCGATGCTTCATGTATATTTATTATTCTAGATCCCCATGTAGGAATGTTGTTTTCACATCCATCTTCTCTACTTCAAAATAAAAATCAACAAAAATAGATAAAATAAATCTAATTGAAGTTAACTTGGCAATAGGAGAAAAAATATCACCAAAGTCAATTCCCTCTACCTGGGAATAACCTTTTGCTACTAATTGAGATTTGTATTTCTCCACTTTTCCTTATGCATTCATCTTCTTCTTAAACACCCATTTGTTTCCAATGGGATTTCTTTCAGCAGGAAACTCCACTAGATCCCAAGCCTCATTCTTATCCAAGGCTATCATTTCTTCCACCGTGTCATTTTTCCAGAGTTTTCCATCCTCTGAATCCACTACCTCCCTAATGGTTCTAGGATCATCTTCAGTAATAAACAAAGAAAAATTTGAATGTAAATCAAGTGGAGTATACCTTTCTGGTTGTCTTCTTTCTTGAACCGATCTCCTCAATACTGGAGTATGAGTATCTTCATCTTATTATTCATCTTCTTCTATAGAGTCTGATTCATCATCCTTCAACTCAAACTCTATTTTCTCTAGTTCTTCCTCCCTTGGTAGGACTTCTTGTTTAACAACATCTTTGATTTATCTAAATACCACATCTCGACTATACACTACCTTCTTAGTTCCTAGGTTCCAAATCTTATAACCTTTCAGACCATCTTTATACCCAATAAAGATACACTTTTCAATATTTTTATCTAGCTTACTCTTGTTTTCCTTTGGAATGTGAACATAGGCATCACATCCAAATACCCTGAGATGTGTGAGAGAGGGTTTCTTAGCAGTCCATACCTCATGTGGATTCTTTTAATCCAGTTTTGATCAAGGTAATAGATTGACTAGGTAACATGTAGTACCCACTATCTTTTCCCAGAATTCTTGCCCTAACTTGGCACCATTGAGCATGCACCTTGATTTTTCCATCAGCATCATGTTCATCATTTCAGCAACTCCATTCCACTGAGGCATATATGGAGTAGTATTCTTCCTTGTTATACCGTACTTATTACATAATTCTTCAAATTCATTTCCATGTAAGTATCCACCATTATCCGCTCTCAACACCTTAATTATCTTCTTTTTTTTATTCTCCACAAGAGCCTTAAACCCTTTGAATTTGTAAAAGACTTCAGATTTCTTCATGAGGAAATAAATCCAAGTATTCTTAGAGAAGTCATCTATAAATGAGACATAGTACACATATTTTTCCAATGATGGAACCGACACAGGTCCAAACACATCATTGTGCGCCAACTCTAAAATTCTCTCTTCCCTCATTGCACCAAAGGGGAATCTTACCCAATTTTGCTTCTCATATACACAATGTTAACAGAAATAAAAATAGAGAGATTATTTTGGCATACCTTCAACCATACCTCTTCCATGTAATAGTCGAAGGTGTGAAGTTTTCATAGTGAACCTAGCTAGTATAAAAGTCACACAAACTTGCGAGAGAGAGAAGAGAGGAGAGAAAAAGAATGAATTGTGTAATTGTATTCCACACTCAAAGAGTGAATAATTTACAATGGATATGTGCTACATGAGTAATTAATGCACCATAGTAATGATCTAGAGAGATGTGAGGACTCACTGACAGAATCTAGAGTGAACTGCCACCTAGTCCTAGTTAATTAGTCATGCAATCATCAATTAACCGACTAATCACTTAGTGGACTGAGAAGAGAATCATGCATGAACATGTGTGGTTCCTTCCTGGTGATGATCCCAAGGTAAGTGCGACCTCCTAGTGATGATATTGAGATATGCATGCAACACTTGGTGATATTATCGGGGTTTCCATGTATGACTCCACTCCAATAATATAAATGAGGTGTAACTGACTCAATACTGAAGAATATTTGGTGCCCTCGTCTAGGGGAGAATATATCTGACCAGAGGTGCCCTCAACACATAATAGTCAACCTAGGAAAATAAATACTACGTGAGTGTGTAATATCTCCAACACCCCCCTGAACACTACTAGGGTGTAAATGATGAATGGGCCTCGGCAACCAAGTCCATGTTAGGTACCCATTGTACAATGCATATAAGAATGAAACACTGAAAATAGAGGAAAGAGAGAAAATATCATGGGAAAAACCCCCCCTCAAAGTACAATGCATCAAAAATGAAGGAACAAAAGGAAGTTACTAAGCAACTATGTCATTCACTCCAAGGAGACCTTGAAAATGTGCAAGTTTATGCTTGATGAAGATTTTGTTGAAGATGTGGATGTTTGTATGGATATGAAGTATATGCACCAGTGATATGTCTGCAAATATCGACTTCATCTTATTGTAATGAAGAATATCAAAAATCACATACCATGTGAAGTTTGGATGAAAATTTGTAAATCGCATGGCCATTTCCGGAAAAATGCTGAAAATTTGTTGATTTTAAAATGCTCATAACTTCACTTCTCAGACTCCAGTTTGGATGATTTTTTTTTGAAATTGGGTGTTTTTCCAATAGGAATTCAAATATCCAATTTGTTTCTATAAATTCTACTCATAAAGTGTCAGAAATGAATTTGAAGTGTGTGGTCCCCTTTTTGGCTACTGAGATGCATGTATGGCACATGAGTGTGTCTCCTGAGTTGCATGCATGGGAGTCTTTGCATGTGGATCCTAGGATGATTTCATGGTGCATGAAAAAGTTTCTACATGCAAATATTGAGATGCATGCATGATATATTCTGCATATGATTCAAAAAAAAAATCTAAAATGGAGTAGACATCATCTCCAATTAATGGAACAAAACTATGTGCAGATACTTGTGTAGAAGGATATTCATATTGAGAGGCTTTATATTCCTATGGATTTTATAGTGTCTCTATTGTTTCAATCTCCTGCATGCAATCTTCACAACCTTCCTTATTCCCGAATAGAACCTCCAATCTGGTACATAGTTCATCCGGAGTTGAGAGTGATTCCTCCTCTACATGATATTGTAGTTCGGGAGAAATATATATGTAGATAAATCATAATCAATCTTTGATTCTATTTCCATTGTTATTTGACATAAGCCTCTACTTCTAAAAACAAGTAGAATAATTTTCTTCCACTCCAAATAGTTATGAGGCATGAGAAGTATTTTTAGCGAGTAATCCATATTTTCTGACTACATATTCCTCATGTGACTAAAAATAGAAATGATTATGATTTTTATCCTAGAAATCAAGGCTCTAATACCATGTGAAGTTTTCACATCGAACCTAGCGAGTAAAAAAGTCACACAAACTTGTGAGAGAGAGAAGCGAGGAGAGAAAAACAATGAATTGTATTAACTATATCCCACACTTAAAGAGTGAATAATTTACAATATATATAGGCTACATTAGTAACTAATGTTCCACAGTAGTGATATAGAGATATGTGAGGAATCACTAACAGACTCTGCAGTGAACTACCACCTAGTCCTAGTTAACTAGCCATGCAATCATCAGTTAACTGAATAATCACTTAGTGGAGTGAGGAGAAAATCATTCATGCATGTGTTTGGCACCTTCTTGGTGATGATACCAAGGTAAGTGTGCCCTCCTAGTGATGATCCTGAGGTATTCATGAAACACTTGGTGATAATACCAAGGTTTCCATGCATGACTCTACTCCACTAGTCTAACTGGGGTGTAACTGACTCAAGACTGGAGAGGATGTGGCGCCTTCATCTAGGGGAGAATATCTTTAACGAGGGAAACCTTTAACATAGACTAGTCAACCTAGGAAAATAAATACTAGGTGAGTGTGTAATATCTCCAACAAAAGGCCCTTCTCTCTGATATGCCCCAGACTTTGATGCCACAGCATAGTCTTTTCTCCAGACACTGTAGGATAGTTTTCTTCTTCATCTCCAACCTCAGGAACAATGGAACTATTTCCTCCATCACTAATATTTTTTCCTTGTAGCTTATACAGATTTCCAAACCAAACTCCCTTCAGCAACATCATTTCTCCTCGAACCATCCTATAGGTTTCTTTCTCAAACATTTTTTTTACCCCTGCATCGTCCATTTTTCTTACATAAATCAAATTTATTTTCAATCCTTGGATGTGCAAAACACCAGGGAGTTTTTAATCCTTCCATCCATGAGCTTCAACTTGAATTTTCCTCATCCTATGATTTTAGTTATCAAGTCATCACCTAGGAAAACATCACCTCCATCATACTTGGATCCACAGCAATCCATTGATCTTTGTCCACCAACAGATATTCCATATTGAGCTTCCACACAGCTCAAAACTTTTCCCATTAAATTTCTTGACCTCTATTTTTGAATTGTTATCCATTTCTTTTTACCTGAATAATCGATAACACAGATCTCCCACTGTCACAAGGTTTATCACAATCCCAAGCCAAACCCTTAACCACAAAGGCATCCCCCTGGAGCCAATAACAGCTCTGATACCAAATGTATATTTTAACCTTGTACAATTAATTATTGCAAACATGTTCTTAATAAAAAATAAAAGATACAATGGCGTACACACACTACACAAAGATTTTTACCCTGGAAACCCAAACCGAGAAAACTAGAAACTTTTTTAGAGTCGCACATCTAATCTTTTATTCATCATATGTATTCATTGTTTACAATAATATATATATAGGATCTTGCATCATCCAAAACCCCTAATACATTGACCCATATTAGTCAACAACCCTAATTCCTTAACCAAAATTAGAAAACCATCAGGGAAAACCATGTGTCAAAAAAACATCCAAACAATTGGCGAATATCCAAAAAATTGGTGAATAAACCCCAGAAAAAAATTTAGGGGACCTACAGTCGTGAAAAGAATATAACACATACCCAACACAAACAAACCATGTTTGAATATTTTTGGAGATGTACTATTGTTTATGTTGGATACAAAGACTATTTGGATTGATGGAGATTGATTATCTTGTGTTGTTGGTGACAATGTTCAGAATTTTTAGGGAGTGTTGCTTTATCGTGTTTAAGTAGTTTTTGCAGTCATAACAAATTAAGGGACATGAAATTGGGAGTAATATCCATCTCATCAAGACACTAAGTTCTCATGGAGATGCACAAGTTTAGAGGGAGCATCCCTTTTCCATTGATGTCAAAGGGGGAGAGTTGCATACGGGGGGAGAATTATTTCTATTCCTTGGAGAGTTGCAAACAAGGGAAGAGTTCCAGATAGGGGGGTAATTATTTCTATGTCTTGTGGACTATGTGTTTCGTTGCAAGATTTCCATCAATGACAAAAGGGGATATTGTTGTAATTATTGTCATTGATGTCAAAGGATTTACATCATCACAATACACACAACATTTCCAAGATTGATTTATATATATAGGTTTACAAGTATATTAAAAAAGGGGTGCATGTGAAAAATTAAAAAGTGAAATGATGGTTTCAAACCCATGGGTTTGGGGTATTTTCTTATGGTATTTGGGGTATTTTCAAATGGTATTAAGAATTAATTATTTAATTAATGGACATGTCCCTTCATGGAGGATTATGAAAAAGTATAAAAGTAGAAAGTATTGAGAGAAAGAGTGTGTGTGAAAAAATGGATGAGAAAAGATTGAATATCATTCCAAAAGGGAAGAGTTGTGAAATCAGTTTAAAATGGGTCAGCTTGGCACTTTCGTTATAACTTATTTTCTAGGATGTTTCAAACATTGAAATTTTGCGAAGATGGAGGCAAGATCTTGGTGTACATTTGGTAAACATTTCAGATATTGGTTTTCTATAATTTCATAGATATGCCCTGTGAAATTTAGTGTTCCTAAATGCTCCTAAAATCAATTTCAAATAGGTCATCTTAGCACTTTCACTATAACTTATTTTCTAGGATATTTCTGTTAGAATTAAAGAGATGTGCTCATTTTACCATAGACAATATCAATATTTTCACCTAAACATAGGCATGCAGCCACCCCCAAGCACCATAACCTTTTCTAGATAGAATGATTCCAGAAGCAGCACTAGAACCAACAAATAACCAAGAGAGATCATCTTTCTCCAAATATATCTCACCAAACAAAAAGTCCCAAAGCCACAAAACAAGAACAATACTTAGTTGTGACAGTTGCAGTTGCAGTTGTAGCAATTGTTGTAGCTGCATTTGGAGTTCCACCTACCAAGAATACCACCAAGAACCATCACCAAGAACACCACCAAGATATACTATAGGATAGGGCGCACATCTTAGGCTATATGGCGCTAGAGAGAGATACCAAGAACCATCCCAGAAGATTCATCTGCCATCCTTGCAGCTGCAACTCCAAACGTGCGCCAAACTTGACTGAGAGAGTGTGTGAAGTGTGTGTATACAAATGAGCTAGATCATCTCTTATTTATAGTGGTTCTTGTCACTTGTCTGGGTCAACTTGTCCTTTTAGAATCTAATACTTTGATATTAATTCTTTTACTGAGATGACTTGTCTTCTAGGGTTTCTACACATTTTTTTAGGGTTGCTTCTAAAATATTCTATTCTAGCCAAAGGTTACACATGGAGGTTAATACCTCTCGCAGGTACCATAATATCAACACTCCCTCCTAGCTAGGGAGTTATTAACATGTAGCATCATCATAGCCACATAGGCTATCTCATTATCGCGTAGATCAATTCACGAGAAACATATCCACTGTCAGTATCATCTGATATCATCAACTGCAACATCTCTCAAGGCCATACTCTATCTGAGTAATCGGGCATGATGATGAATAATTCACTCACTCAACAGAGTGATACAAGGACCACTCTTCTAATCCAGACCTAGGTCCTAGAAGAATGATTGTCCCAACAGATGCCAAAAGTACTCAATGGATCCAAGAACCATCCTCTCCATTGCATCATATCTAAGGTGTATGATCATATATAATATGTACTAGCATGATGCTCTGCATCATATATAATATGTACTAGCATGATCATATCTAGAATGATGTGGAGTACCATCTACATCATCTCTAATCCGTACTATCATGGTGTCAATGCAACATATCTAAGTTTTACTCGCATGATGTAGATCAATTCCTCTGCATCATCTCACTATCCATCTAGTTGGAAATCATCTCCAACACTAGTGGTAGTCTCCATGGAAATTAGAACAATTCCATCCAATAGAACACAATTGTGTCTATCCATAGTAGTACACAATTATTTTCCAGTGATATACAACCACTCCTAGTAGCACACAGCTACTAACTTGTAACACACGGTCACTACCAGTGGAGCACATCCACCACAGTAGCATACAACTACTTTCTAGAGACATTCATTCTTCACAACAATCATATCAACAATTTCATGATACGAACTCAATCATTTGGTCCACTATTCCACTCACATTTGTGAGCTCTCGAAGTGAATCTTCCCTTGGAAATTTAAACATTAGTCATGGTCTATCTGGACTATTCTTCCCAAGCATAGAAGACTAAATGTCTTTGATTTTTTAACCTGGACCATTCACCTAACTAGGCCATTCTTCCAACACTAACCAAAGTTCAACTTGGAGAGAATGAGTCTGCCCTAGGGAATGACTATCCCTGACTGTTGAACCTATACCATTCAACCTAATTGGGCCATTCTCCCATCACTAATCACAGTGCAACCTGGAGAGAATGAGTTTTCCATAGGGAATGAATGTTCGGACTATTTCCTATGAAAATCATTGTCATGCACCAACCTCCTACATCGGACCATTCTTCGAAACTTCTCACAACTGTGAACTTCGAAAGAATGACTACCCAGAGAGGTGGACCATTCTGCTTGACCACTACTCAAAGTGACTTCTAAGAAGAATGATTATCCTAGAACATTCCCCCACACTATCCACAAGGGGAATCATTGTCTATGGTACATCAGCAATCTATCATACCATTTTTGTTATGAAAATGATTGTCCACTCTGAACTATTTTTTGAACTGGAAAATGATTGTCCGTCCGAAATCTTGGACCACTTTCCGGACTGGAAAGTGACTGCCCAACCTAGACCATTTTCCAAACTAGAAAATGAATGTCTATAAATCAATAATATATCAGTGCTCCCTCCCAACCAAGGATTAATCACTTCCATTTTCAATAAGGAAGGCATCTCCACGAGTCCCATCTTGTCCCTTAAGTACGCAAAATTTTCATCTTGGACAAAGGCTTTACCAAAATATATGTTATCTTCTCATCTGTGGAGATATACTAGAGAACCACTTCTCCTGCTTGGATTATATCACAGAGAAAATAATACTTTATATCAATATGCTTCGACCTATCATGGAACATCGGGTTCTCTCAAATATTCACACAGCTCTGATTATCGCAATATATCATGGTCGAATCTACCACTTGATCAGACAGTCCATAAACCAACTTACGGAGCCACACTTCTTACGTACAAGCATCACAAGCTACAATATATTTTTCTTTTGCAGTGTTGAGTGCAACAGACTTATGTTTTATGCTAGCCCATGATATCATGGCAAAGCTCAAACTAAAACATATCCAAGAAGCACTTCTTTTGTTATTTTCACTCCCTGCCCAATCTGAAACGATAAATCCAAACAGTTGTATATCATGACTCTAATGTCCACGAAAACATTTCAAGGCAGCTTTGCAATTATTCAATTTTCATGCCTAGACTCCACCTGGAACTATTTTCACATCAAAGAAAATACATGGCTGAGTATTCTCCAAATACATCAACGAGCCATTCAATTGTCGATACAGGGATGGTTCTACTGGATTAGAGTCTCTCACCTTCTTTAGATCTGTCATCATGGGAGTTTGTCATGGATTTGTAATCCATTATCCCGGACTTCTAAAGAACCATTTCGATACACTTCCTTTTTCATAGGAATTTTTCACCATGCTTTTGTTGTACATAAGAGGCTCTACACCAAGTTGTTTGAATCCATACGAGGTCTTCTTCCATCTGCATACATGGGTCTCTTTCTGGTATACCTCAAAACCTTGAGGTTGCTCTACATATGCTTCTACTTCAATTACTCTATTGAGAATAACAATCTTTACATCCATCTGATGTAAATGCCAACCCATGGATGCTGCAACAGATATAATGGCTCGGGTAGAGGTATATCTGGTTACTGGAACAAGCTATCAGCATAGTCTTCTCCCTCCTTATGGGAAAACCCTCTAGCCCTGAATCTCACCTTTTATCTATCAATGCTTCCATCTTCCATTCCTTCTGGTTGACTGGAAGTCAAAGATCCTAAGGTGTTCAACACTTAGCTTCTTTTCTAGAAAAAGCTTCTTTTGCAGTCATGTTATTCAATATATGATGAGGACTTCTATTTTGAACATATATGGCTACCATAGCTATTTTTCTCCATAGAAACATGGATAGATTATGGTCATTCATCATTTCCTTAACAGATTCTTCAATGGAATAGTTATTTCTTGCTGCCACATCATTTTGAGGGAAAATTAGCTCCCTCCTAATCCCAGTTGTTTTACAAAGAGGAAACGATCTTCTTGGAGGTGTATTCTCCTCCATTATCGAACCTCAATATATTTGTCTTCCAGTTAGACATTGGTCCACACACATCTGATTGAATGATGTCCAAAACTCATTTTTTATTTCCACGCTTCCATTAGAATTAGTACTTAGTGAGATCACATGCCTTACCACTTGATGGAGTCATTTGCTCCATGTTTGCAACTGTCACTGTAGCTCCTTCTCAGAGCTATCTCTTGTGACCTGCCCAGAATAAGAACAGCAAGAGAAAAAATATTTCCAACAACATTTTCATAAAAACATATCTATGGTAACAAGGATGGTAGTCATCATAGAGTTACCAAGGTGACCTACTCGGGAGAAAACAAGAAATATCTCTCTAGAGGAGATGTTAGTTCATTTTTAAATAAGCATCTATATCAATAGTATTCACATGCCATCAAGTATTCATTATATCTAGAAGTAATAGAACCTTTCAAAGACTGCTTTCACAATTTTTAATGTAGCAACTATCGCCCTTGATATATACAAATTGGAAGCTTAACAATTTAATCAAACCTGGAACCTGAAGCCTCAACTGCTATGGAGGGTGTGCTTGTTCCCATGAATGCACTTAATCCAATATTGCAACTTGGAAAAGATCTATAGTAATTTCCCTGCCAACACACTCATGTTTCGCTAAATGATATAATGTGGATAGCATATACAAGTGCATACCTTTGAAGTCTTGTAGCATCGTCCAGCTTGTCTTCCAATCTGAAACTAGATTCCATCTTGACAGGAAGAGATTAGAAGAATATTCAATGATTAGAACAAACTAGAAACTCTAAAATTTCAACTTTGACCACAAAATCAATTTGACCAGAAGTCAACCTTTGACTTTTACTTTTACTTTGAGCAGTTAAACTTCGACTTTGACCAAAAATTCAAACCTAACATTTTTTCTAGCTAATGGTACCAAGAGGTGCGCTAGGCTAGGGTGCACTAGGATGTCAAGGAATTAGATCAAACGCTTCATCATAAGTGCCTTAACACAAGGGTTATGGTTTGTTGCAGCTGCATAATCAGAAAACCTAGTTGCAGTTGTAACTGGTGCCACAACGAGCTTAAATAAGAAATGGTGCACTACCTTCCAACGGTTATATTATCTTTGAAGGTAGTGTGGGCACATAACCTGTTAGAATTAAAGAAATGTGCTTGTTTTACCATAGACAATATCACTATTTTCACCCAACCATAGGCATGCAGCCACCTCTGAGCACCATAACCTTTTCTAGATAGAATTATTCTGGAAGCAGCACTAGAACCAACAAATAACCAAGAGAGCTCATATTTCTCCAAAGATATCTCACCAAAAAAAAAGTCCCAAAGCCACAGAACAAGAAAAATACTTAGTTGCAGCAGTTGCAGTTGGAGTAGTTGCAGTTGTAGAAGTTTCAGTTGCAGAAGTTGCAGTTGGAGCAGTTGCAATTGCAACAGTTGTTGCAGTTGCAGTTTCACTTACCAAGAATACCACCAAGAATCATCACCAAGAACACCACCAAGAGATACTATAGGATAGGGCACACATCTTAGGCTATATGGTGCTAGAGAGAGAGACCAAGAACCATCCTAGAAGATTCATCTTCCATCCTTGCAACTGCAACTCCAAACTTGTGTCAAACGTGACTCAGAGAGTGTGTGAAGTGTCTGTATACAAATGAGCTAGATCATCTCTTATTTATAGTGGTTCTTGTCACTTGTCTAGGTTGACTTGTCCTTTTAGAATCTAATACTTTAATATTAATTCTTTTACTGAGCCGACTTGTCTTCTAGAGTTTCTACACATTTTTTTAAGGCTTCTCTTGCTTCCATAATATTCTATTTTAGATAAAGGTTACACATGGAGGTTAATACCTTCCGCAGCTACCATAATATCAACAATTTCAAACATTGAAATTTTGCAGACACGAAGGAAAGAACTTGGTGTGCATGCGGTAAAAATTTCAGAGGTTATTTCACTATACTTTGGAAGATATGTCATGTGGACATTAGGGTTCCTGAATGCTCTTGAAATCAGTTTCAAACAGGTCATCTTGGAACTTTCGCTATAAATTATTTTCTAGGATGTTTCAGACCTTAAAAACATTTATGGATTGGGGAGCGATCTTGGTGTACATGTGATAAAAATTTCATATATTTTTTCGTTGTAATTTCTTAGATATGCTCTGTGGAAGTTAAGGTTCATGAATGCTCCTAAAATCAGTTTCAAATAGGTCGGTTTGGCATTTTCACTATAACTTTTTTTTTGGGACTCTTCAGACTGTGAAATTTTTACAAACAAAGGAGACATACAAAATTACCTCAGGTAAAACTTCCATATGTTATTTATCTATAATTTCTAAAATATGTTATGTGGACGTTAGGGTTATTGAATGTTCCTGAGATCATTTTAAAACAGGTCAATTTGGCATTTTCACCATAAATTATTTTCTAGGACTCTTCAGACTGTGAAATTTTTACAGAACAGAGGAGACATACAGAAGTACCTCAAATAAAAATTTCATATTTTAGTTCATTGTACTTTCTGAGATATGATCTATGGAAGCTAGGGTTTCTGAATGGTCTTGGGATCGATTTCAAACAGATCAGTTTCGAATTTTCACTATAACTTCTTTTTTGGGACTCTTCGGAACATGAAAATTCCAGGGAATAGAGGAGACATATAGAATTACCTCAGGTAAAAAATTCATAATCATATTTTAAAAATTGGATACGTGGCATGTTTTACAAGTTTGTTCTTGGGAAGAGGCCCAAAATAGCAAGCTTTGGGAAAGTTGTCATTTGGAAATTCAAATTTTGGTCAGACCTGGTAAAGGAAAAAGTAGTGAGCAGACATGGTGAAGATAGAAGTAGTGAGTAGATCTAGTAAAGGCAGAAGTAGGGAGCAAACCTGGTGAAGGCAGAAATAGCAAGTAGACTCGGTGAAAGTTGGTGCAATTCAGAGATTGGTGTCTCTTGCAAATTTGGTGCTTAGCGATGGGGATTGGTGTCTACGAAGATTTATAAAATATTGGTGTCTCTTAATAAATTGGTGGTTAGCGGTGGAGATTGGTGTCTCTAATAGATTTGTGTCTATAAAGATCTGTAAGAGATTGGTGTCTCTTGCTAAGTTGGTGCTTAGCGGTGAGGATTGGTGTCTCCAATCGATTGGTGTCTATACAGAAGAGTAGGTTGGTGCCTACAAGGATTTATACCAGTGGGAATTGGTGTCTTCAGTAGGTTGGTGCTTGCAAATATTTGTAACAATAGGTTGGTTCCTACAAAGAATTATAAAGAGAAGTTTTGTGGTTTTCTCCCGAAAGGGTTTCCATGTAAATCTTTTGTTCCATGTTCTACAGTTAATAGATCTCATATGTGATTGTTTTCTTATGGTTGATGAATGTTTGAAAAATTCAAAAAATTGTCTTATACTAAGTTACCCCCCTCCCCTCTCAGTATAAGTGTGTGTTCAACAAAGAATTCATATTATCCTCAATACTAATGGCTACATTGATTTGTAGTTTAACACTCAATTGGTCCATGATATCTATTTAAAGAGAATGGAGGGTCATTTATTGATGATCGATTGTGAGAAACTCATATGTAAAAAAAAAAAAAATTCATTAATATATTACCTCAACTGGTGGCATTGGTTAGGGGTGTGGATTATTTCCCTCTTGGAAGATTTAACCATAAAATACATCGGTGTACTGATGTTTGATATGTTTGTGTGAGTGGTTTCTTAAAGTGTTTGACCTATGTGTAAATACCTTGTTTATTGAACAAAACCACATTGCCAATGACCTAGTGTATTCCTTAGTTTAAAGCCACTTTGATGAACACATTTGAAGTTTACCAACAAATTTCACTTCATTTCTATCTAGTTGAATAACTTGTAAAAAATATTTGATAGGTTTAGCATTTAATTTTTCATAAACTAATTATAAAATAACATTTGCATAAGCCCCTAACTCTACTAGGCAATTCTACATATTCCTATAATCGAATGTGAATTCGGTCCACAAGAAAGATGGATTTTAGATCTAGATTTCTTCTTAAGATAGCATTTACCAATGCAGATTTCTTTCATGGAGGATGACCTTATAAATGTTTTAAAAACTCTCGTTGCTACTAATCCTCAAAATATCATGTAGTGCTATCTTTGATTTTATTTTATTCATATTTTTTCAAATGTTAGTATTCAATTTTGGTTGTGCTAGTGAAAGTAAAAGGTTGTGTTCTCGTCATGAGAAGGTTAGTAGGGATGTTGGGGGTCATTGATTGTTTCATTTTATTTCTTAAACAATAATTTATGCATCCATTCCAAGCCTATATTTATTCAACTTAATAATATCCTTGTTTGTGGTTCGCTTCTTCTCTAAGAGATTTGGTATTTTCGAAAGGCGTGTTGTCCCACAAAATCATACCAGTTCCTAAAGGGGAAGTTTGATTAATGGATTTAGACCTACCATCGGATTCAAAATATTTCCCATGTTGAGTGAATATGTCCAACGCATTCAAAAATGTTAATAGTACATTCCTTTTCACTTTCTTGATCTAATCAACGCTAGTACTTCATAGCCACTTTACGTATATCGGTACATTTATTAATGGTTCAAAGTTCCATTTTGAGAGCAGCATTGTTATTCTTATTAGGCCTATAAATTTCAATTATTAGGAGAACCTTCTTGAAATTTTTGTTTTAGGTTGATAAATTCATTGGATAATTTTTACAAGAGTTCTCGAGAGTCTTCACAATTGTTCTTTTTAAAATAGGCATTATTGGTATTTGCAGTAGTGTTGACAACATGTATAGAAAAAGAGGAAAAAGAGGTTAAATTCCTCTTTAGTGATCTGGGGCAATTGTTTGCAAAGGTATGATCTTGATGGAGAATTTTTTTGTAAAGAGGACATGTCATTGTTTATCTTGATTATTTCAACATAATCCCTCTCTAAATTCATATTTTGAAATATCTTGACGAGAAAAATCATAGTAGAATCTAAGGCACTCAAGCAAAACTCCAACGTGAGATATGACAGAGGTATTTTATTCTCAGGCATTCGAAGGTAAAAAGTGTAGAACTTAGTATTAAAATGAATAACCTTTTCCTTTGGTTGTATTTTCATTTTGGTGAGTTGTAAAGCTAATGACCTAAGATATTGATCATCTCTAAATTTTTCAAGGAATGCTTATTCGAATTTTGAATAGTTATGGATAATATTAATTTACAAGTTGTAAATCAATGTCTATGCTCTTCCTTGAAAGGTTGAATGGGAAAAGTCAGAAAACTAAATATTCATCTTATAAATTTGATATTCAAATAGCCTACATATAGGATTTAACATGTTACCCCGCCAAGGTAGACTCATCTAGGTTATATTTAGGAAGACATATTTCATATTCTTTTGAATAATCATGTAAAGGTATTATGATTTGTAAGGAATATTTTACTGACCAAGTTGGAGGTTTGGTTGACTACCATGTTATTGAGAGGGATGTGTTGTATAATATCTAGAAATGATTTTTACTAACCTTCTAGTCTAAGTTGGGCGACAAGTATCCATCTCGGTTGTTTGTGTTGTTACAATACTGGAGGATCAAAAACTATACAAGAGCACTTGTCTCCTAAAATTTGATAATTTTAATTGTGGATAAAGTTAGTTGCTCATCTCTGTAATTCTATGTGCACATGATTAATCTTATCTTGCTCTTGAGAAAAATTAACCTCATGCTATAAAGTTCAAAGTATATTGTGAGAACAAGCATTTCTAGAAATATGAGCCCAAGCCACATAAGCCAAGCAGTAAATATTCTAAAAATTTGATGGCATGTTATCTAGGCCCTCCACCTAGTGCTAATTTTTTGATGCAATATTTTTTCACACTTCAACATCAAAGGATTTTGCGAATCAAAACCTAGAACTTGAGTTCTCATCCTTATTAGGAAAATCCTCCAATTTGTAGTCATTGGTTACCAAATATATGTTTTGGGTTATTTAAACTCTTTGTATATAATTTTATTATAAATATGGAAATGAAAAATAAAATAAAAGAATAATTTAATGAAAAGAAAGGAAATAAAATAAATTTGAAGATGCCATGAATAAGAGAGCAAGTATTTCACAAAAAAATCAAATCTCTAATAGATTTGAACGAATGACATTTTCAGAGTTAACTATAACTCAAATTCATCCAACATAATTCATGTATTTCATTACCATATGAACAAGTAAACATGCCATAAATGAAAACAGAATAACTTGAATTCATTAGATAATGCACTGACAATCCAGCCATGAAAAAATAATAGTAAACCAAGGAGTAGAGAAAAACAACCATCCGCCAAAATTTGTTTGCAACTTTATTAATGCATGCCAAAAACTCAAAAATACATATTATAGCAGTCTTCTTCTCGTAGTTCCTCTGCCTCACCCATTGGATCCATTACATATATTTATATAAAGACAAGAATTATTAAAAAATAGAAGCGGTAGAGAAAAATTATAGTCTTAAATCAATTCTAGACTTAGTCTTGAAAGGCATGAAAGTCATCACTAAAGGACAATCGTCTATCTTATAACAAGAGAAAACACATTTAGCCACAAATAAAGTAGATGAAGGACAATGAACACCTACACTATTGCGTCCTTGTTTTTCTATATCATCACCTTCGGAAAATGTGCGCACCATGAAACCCAAAGACATCAACCAACTTAGAACAAACATACAGCATTTCAAAATCAACACATTGGGAGTTGAGGGAGATGCTATAGTGAATTTATGAAATCATGATGAATGCTTAGGATATAAGAAAGTAATGTGATTTACCAATACTTAAAGATGAATATAACTTCATTCCATTCATATAACTAACTAATCAACCGAAGAATTATTAGAGGAGGATACTAAGAAACTACAAAGTTTTCAAAGCATTGATGCTAATTCGATTAAGAGTTACATTGAAAATGTTTTGCTAGGAAACCTTTCTTACTTAATTTTTCCTCAAGAGCTAATCAAGATAATGATAAGTTTCAATGTCAAATTTATAAAATTAAATATGCTCGTGGGAATATGACCTTCACTGTGGTGTTTGAATTGAAATCCACCTTTCTAAGGTTGGAGGAGTATGTGAAAAGTCAAAAGGGAAGTTGAACGGTTTTTTGCAGAGCGGTAAAATCATGAATGTGGGTGTCTATTTTGCTTGTATTTTTAGGAAAAAATATATTTTCACAAATTATTCAACTTCCGATAAATAAAAGTATTTTTTTTATTTAGAATTCCACTTTACAATAAAATAAAAACTTGTCAAGATTTTTGTTAGCTTTATATTGACTATTTTTCAAAAAAACATTATTGATATCTGATATGTCAACTTAGCAATTGTTTGATAGTATGTTTCTTAAAAATGAAGGGAATGATAATGAGTTATGTTTTTCCCCAACAATGTATCAATTATTAAAATTTTGTTTCTAACAAACGAAATATGATGCAACAATCTACAAAGACTCTATTTTGTGTTGACTATAGTTTTGAATCTAACGGGTGAATATTATAATTTCTACAATTTTTTTAAGTTCACCAATCTGAAAAAGTTGTCGATTTTAAACATGTGTTTTTACCCGTCATGTAATTTTCTTAATTTTTACTTAAAAGTAAAATATAAAAATATCCTTTTGAAGAGGACATTCTAAAGCTTATTAATATAAATTTTCCATAATTTTCCACCGTGTATTTTTACATATATGGATTTTTCATTTTACTAAATCTTCGTGTCACCTAAAAATATTATGCAAGGATGTTTTTGAAAAAATAATTATAATTGGCTAAAAAAAATGAAAATGAATATGAATTATATCAACTGAAATTATATTATTTTCTACAAATGTCACTATTAGTTCCGAAACTAAATTATTTGTATTTGTGGGAGTCTGCTACCTTCAAAGTTGAAGTAACATAGAGAGAATTGGGAGTTTTAAGTAAATTTTCCCAATTGCAGCTTTTCGGTCGAAAACAATAAGTTTTTGGCCGAAAGGTTGTTTTTAACGGAAGTCGTTAAAAATAAACAGACTTCTAATCTTTCGGCCGAAAAGTAAGTTTTTCAGCCGAAACGTTTATATCAAAATTTCGTTGCCCTGAAAGATACGAAGAGATGCATCATTTAGCATATTGATTGGCCTATCATTTGGCATGAAATAATATAAATATACTTTCAACTGAACTTGTTTTGTGCAATTCATTCCCTTGGTTCATATTTTCGATTATGTGGAGTCACTAAAGAGAAGTTTGGAGAAACTTTTTCGTTGTTTGAAACAAGGGTTTTGTTGTTTCTATTCGAGCAACAATTTATATATTGAAGGCTTTCTTGAACATTATTTTCAAGGTGGAGGATTTATTGAACATTGTTTTCATGGTGAACGCTTTCATAAGCAACTCCTTACTATATCAAAGAGAAAAAAAATTGAAAGTAATTTTTTTAAACAATTCCTCTCAAATTCTTGATATTATTTTTGAATAATTTTTGTCACAATGAAGTTTTTTTGAAACAAAATGTTTTGAAGATCAAAGGTTTTTTTAAATTTTCTTTAAAATCTACTTTTTATGCAAAAAAAAAAAAAAAATTAAAGCATTTTGGTTTATTGAGCATTTTTTAACAATATGATTTTAAAATCCATTTTTTTATTTCTTTTAAAAAATGTTTTTTTGAGTTTTAATATTTGAGGTTTGAAATTTTATTTTGTGTTATAAAATGTTGAATTTTTTAAAAACCTTTACAGATTGAATAATCATGGTCAACAAAAAATTTCGCAAGAGAAAATATGATCGCACTCGAGATGAAACTCGTCATAACGAACAAGCAAAAGAGTGTTATTAGAGAAAGAAACGAGAACGTGAAAATATTGAAGGAATAAATAATAATGATGTAAATAGAGTTTTGCATCTCAATTCTCAACAAGAAGAAGTCCAACCAGGTATGCATACATATTGTCTACATTAAGTTTAGCATTCAAATTTAAATTATTTTTTAATATAATTGATTGTAATTTGAATTTAATATTTTTCAAAAAACAAAAATAGATTTGTCTCATAACATCGATGAAGTCGTTGAAACCAAAATTGAAGTAGAATTCAAATCACCTACAAGTATGTACATAAATTTAGATAATACAAGATTCAAACACTTGTAGAGTTTAATTAATTTATGATCTGGTTTAGTTTTTTAATATAAGTTAAATTGAAATATGCAGGAGATATCAACATTGATGATGAAATGTTAAAAAATGTTGATACTTACAAATTTGGGGAGAATCCATAGCAACACAAGCTCAACTTTTGAGAGGTCTAATAAGGTCGAAAAAATTAAAAGAAGCTACATCATTATTGGGTATTCAAAAGTCGACAAAAGATACAAAGGTGAAATAGAATGTCTTTGAGAATATAACCAGCACATTAAAATCTTTTGGAAAATCTCAAAAAAAATATGCCAACGTTGCACGTAGAATACAAACAATGATTGTTCCATCTAGAAATATAAAATATCGTTTGACACAACACATGGAAAAAGCGACGGGAACCTCAAGAAAAACATTGTACAAACATAGACAATTTTGATTGCAAATAGATGAAAATGATGAACTTTCTTGTTGGACAGTAATTTCTAGACAACCCTGCAAAGATAGACTTACAGAAAATGTTAAAGAAATGGCCTATAATTATTGGTTGACAAAATCTTGTGTTTCACCACATACAAGGGATGTGTTGCGACGAAGAATAGGACAAGGTGAATATAAAGAACATGCAAAACATACATTTCCAATGACACAAATAGAATTGTTCAACAAGTACAAAGAAAAGAACAAAGAAGTTAAAATGTCCATCAATACATTTGTGCAACAAAAATCATGGTTTGTTAGACCCATCATTGTTTGTGACACTGTTGTTGTCATTTTCATGTGGAATTTGAGTTATATTACGACACTTTTTTTTTTTTTTGGTAAAAATTTCTGGGAAAGTTCACCTCCTTCCACAATCTGTGGTTTTATATCCCAAATTCTATGTGAAAGAGAAGGTGATGAATTATTTTACCAAAAAAATGTGTTGGTGGAAAAAAATGTGATCTTTGTGGAAATCTAATTTTATTTCACTCCAAGTATCATATTGATATGACTGATCAATATTTGTCTGATATAACAGTCAATTGGAAGAGATATGAATATATCAGTAACATTACTACAAGTTATTCAAATGTTGATTCCAAAAGGATTGATTTGAAAGTGGATAAAATCCGTGTGATAGATTTTTTTAAGCAATTTGAGAAAGAAATTTATAAATACACCAAGAATTCATATAGAAATCGATGGAAAGACCTACAATTCAAACAATCTTGTGAAGTGTTTCCACTAGGGACGATTTTATCTGTAGTTGATTTTGCATAGAATTACACATGCGCTACACAAAAAGAAATACAAAGTGAATATTATCATTCTGATCAAGTCTCTATATTTGTCCACATTCTATATAGGCACGCTCAACAAAGTGTTGATAACATAGAAAGCATCAATGACAATCGGCATGTTATTAAAGAATATCACGTGTATATAAGTGATGATCGAACACACGATACACATTATGTACAACATTGCTTTGATAAATTTTATGATTCATTGAAAAAACGTGGGATCGGATTCGATCGACATTGGATATGGTCAGATGGATGTGCAAGTCAATTCAAATCTTCATGATCATTCTATTGTTTGTGTCATCTTCACAAGAAATCAAACATTACACATTGTTGGAATTTCTTTGAAACTAGTCCTGGAAAAGGAGATCGTGATGGTGCAAGGGCATGTGTAAAACGAGAACTTTGAAGGTATCAGATGAACCCTCATGTCAATCGATTTGAATATGCTTATCAAGTTGTTGAATGGTGAAAACAAGTGTTAAGACATGAAAATAATCTGTCAAAGGATGTGCACAAGTGTATATATATATATATATGTTGTACACACATGTGATATTTTTATTCACATTCAAAAATATGATTTTCAATCATGTCTAATAGAGAAAGTTAATAAGTTATTGTCTTTAACATGTTTATTATATTGAAATTTCATATTTATAATTAATTAAATTATTATTGAACTATGTGCAGGTTTTTTTGGCATATTGGCATCCAAGATGTAGATAGATCAATCCCATATGAATCCAGTACAATACATGGGACTCGAAAATTGCATTCAGTTAAAACAAAACCATTCCAAAATGTGTTTGCATTTGATGAAAGAAATGAATCTTGTTTTTGTTCAGTTTTCGTAGAGGACACAGAATCCACGGACATTTGTGAAAATGAAACTAAGAAATATGTTAAAGCTTGGAGACACACTGAAATTAATACAAAGGGGGAAATGCCACTTGCAAGCTTAGAGGATATTGAATCAAATGAAACTATAGTTTCAATTGATGGCGATAGAGTTTTTGATCTTGTTAGAGAAGGTAGAATTTATGTTTCAATTGTTCAAACATATTTGTTATGCCTAAACAGTGTAGATTTACATGTACTATCTAGATATATAAAATTTATATATAGTACAATTGTGTGCATGTGTGTTGATCTAACAAGAATTGCTTGTTAATATGACGATTTATTTTCAAAAGATGTCTTTGATGTAGTTGCACCTATAGACAATGATGAAAATGTTAAATATTATTTGATGTGATGCACACAAGGAAAGATGAAATTATTAGAATATTTTGATGATAACAGTTTTATATATGAAAAAGGATACATCGTATTAAAAGGCTATTTTTTCAAGAAACCCATCAAACCGATAGTCATGTTCACTTTCAAGGCTATCAGTCGGATGTCATAAGTTTCCAATATAGTCGTTTGGTATGTGCATCATGCATAAATTTAATAGAGGTTCAATCAAGGAAAAGATCAAAAGTTAGAAAATGGAAAATGTCAAAAGTCAATCATGAATGAATAATTGAAGATGGCATACCATTACAATTTTTTAAAACAAACTTGACATTCTAGAATTTTTTATTTTGCATCAAGCACATGTATATGATTATATTATTATTATTGTAATGGTTTGGATATTTTTTTTAATTTCCCCTTAAGAATCATCATTTTTTATTATCCACAAATGAAGGATGGATCATCACTATTATTCAAAGTAAACCACGTCACTTGAAATGACCCATTGGTGAACCATTAGTGGTCCTTAAGGGGAGCTTTCATGTCTCTACATGTCTTGGGCCAGTAACGTATTTCCTGATGAGGAATCATTTAAAATTTGACCAAACTGCAATTAATGAACATGTAACACATGTCAATTATTTCTAACAATGTAATGATATGTATCTAGATCTAATAACAAGAAAACTATCCCTGAATGCATGAAAAAAATACAAACTAAAACACATGTTGGTTCAATGCCTGATTCCTCGTGCCTAATTAACTCTTTCCATCCACTGCGACAAAATTTGGCATAATCTTCTAGCTCTTCTACACTCATGTATGCATTGATTTACTTCAACAGATTCTTAAGCAAAACAGGAATTAATAAATGGTTGATACACACAGTCCACGGAGATTTATGTTGGAAACCCTTAACCGGGAGAAAACCATCCTTCCTTGGTGTCACACCTTTCAAATCTTCATTGTATTAATTTCACCATTCACAATACAATATATAAAATATTTTAGGTATTTAGTAGCTACCAAAACCCTAATCGCTTAATCCAGGATTAATTTAGAAAACCTCTAAAAATAGAAAAATCTGCTAAAATAGAAAAAAAACGCACAAAAATAAAATCAGGGGTGATGCCCGGAACATTGCGCGTAACCAGGGGGGTAATATTGGCCTCACCTAGGAGCCCCCCAGGAAATATCCCGACACAAACAACACAGAGGATGAATGAAGTCAGGATCGTCAGACACAGTTGTCTAATATGACGCGCCCACACACACACATGCAAAGAATATAACACATACCCAACAGTGGCTTGCATCTATGCATGTGAAGCAAATTCCCCTGTTGGGAGAGATACAAAAGGTGGTGGAGGCATCGACAATGATGCATCTCGATATGCCCATTTTTTATTATATGTTCGACCTTTACAAACCCCATAATATCAAGACAGTAAGATAGTATAATCGGGGTGCATGCCCAAAACAAACTCTGCATAGAAAAGTATAGCAAAGTAAATTGGTACCTCATCATTCCATGGAAACCTCCCATATCCTACCAAGAATATATTATAGAGATGTTCTGCAATGTTTGGGTGCTTGAAATATTGCACCTTCCACATCAGTCGCTTTGGACCTTCTTTGAAATTAAACATTGATATCGCCTCCTCTTTTGACACCTTGTTTTGTACTACTTTCCATTTATCAGGGCCATAACCACTGACTTTTGTCTCCTCATCAAATCTATGAAGGTGTCAGAAGTTGTGCCAAGGTTCTGATATACATTAATAAAGTTTTGCAAAGAATGAAAAACGATCTCCAAGATTTTCTTTCTCTCTGCAGGGAGAGCCACATGCCTAAGATCATTCTCGAGCTTAGCATGATGGGATGATCATCGTTTGTGTAACGACCCCCATCGTTACGACTACATGCGACGCATAACAAGTGCAAATTTTTTTTCTAAGGCAGGAAGGTAACAACGACAACAAATAATCAATACAACTTGACGATGAACACAACGCATGCAAATCAGGAAACAAAACATAACAACCTAGCATACTAGCACATTAAGCAGTTGGAAGCAACATATGACAGTTAATCAGATGAAAAATAGATATGAGTACCCACCCATCCTACTCTGCAAGGTTAGGACCTTCAGGACACATAAGCAACGCTCAAGCCTAGGTTCCCATCGATTTTGACCATTTAAGGTCTCAAGGTTGGCGACTGTTCTGAGGAGCAAGGAGGTGTCTACATCCCACCTGACACAAACGAGATCAAGTCGACTAAGCTGGCGACAACATCAATCAATCTAGCACAGCAACTTCAACGACACAAGTAATTAGAATGTAACATCCTGCTCTGGCGCACTGAGAAAACTTATTCTTTGAGGACACTTGCTCGCAAGTGATCCAGACTATTATGATATTAAAACATTTATCCTTGATTATGATGCGTTATGGTAGATGACATGATGTTTTACTGCATTGACATAGACAGGTGCTATTGACTCTATTTTACTGAGTGTGCAGGGTTTTGGACCTTGAGGATGCAGAGGCATCGACGGAACCCCTTGGACTCTGGATCGAGTCAGGGAGTGTGTTATTGGGGTTTGATGGTTTTACTGTGATTTTAGTACGTTTGATTAGATGATATGATGTGGACATGTTCTGACATGATTGTTGATGATTCAGGCTGACGATAGCTTGCCGACCAGACTCACATATGGAGTAAAGGGGCCACACACACGACTACCAGAGAGGTTGAGGGAGAGGTGTGGACAGCAGCCCTGTCATAGCCTACTAGCACTCCCATCGTGGCTCGAACTGTAGGTTAACGATTACCTAGTTCGAGAGGACCCACGATGCCATGAGGGCAGACTGCGACAGTCTCTCACGATGATTCTAAGGGGCACGCAATAAGGCGGGGGCCTTATTCCTTAGAATACCTTAGTCTCCCACAAGTTCACCTGGCGGAGTGTTGACTCCAAGGGTTATTGATGTCTACCAATCAGTCAAGTGACGAGTGGCACCCTTGGAGCACGTGGTGTGTCCTGAAGGGCACGTCGCGCAAAAGAAACACCAGAGGTGAGTGGCACCCTTGGAGCACATGGTGCATCCTGAAGGGCACGTCGTGCAAAAGAAACAAACGAGATGAGTGGCACCCTTGGAGCACGTGGTGCGTCCTGAAGGGCACGTCGCGTTGATGATGATGAAGGAACAAACCTAGATGACCCTAAGACATTTAACACCTTAAGAAATTCTTAAACAACTTCCCTAATTAAATGTCGCCCAGTTTAGAACCTAAGTCCTAAGTCTAAAACTTCTCTAGGGGTAAAATTTTGTCTAACCTTAAGAAAAATACCCTAAAAAAAAATTAAACTAAAAACCACTTAAGTAATAGTTTTAGTCTTCATAAAAATTTTGGAGTAAAATGAAAAGAGTAAGAATTTAATTCAAATCAGTGGATTTAAAATTGTAAAGAAGAATTTAATTGTTTAACTTGTGAAAGTGTAAAAGATATTAAATTCTTAATAAAAAGGAAAAGAGGTTAATTTGCGCAAATGCCATTTTTGGCTCTAACAAAAGGGGAAAGAAGGGAATAATAAAAATTAGGAAACTAAGAAATGGAGGAAACATAATAAGGGAAAGAAGGGAACTTATGGTAAAAAATGAGGTCAACTTAGTAAAGAATCGACATTAAAGAACCTTCTAATTTGAATTAAATTAGCAACATCATTTTAGGGAAAGTATTTAAAGCCTGTAAGGGAATCTAGGGACACCTAAGAGTAAAAATAAGAGTAACTCTAGGTGGGTGAGGGAAATAAGATAATTTAATAAATTAAAGAAAATAGTTAATGGAGAAACATGGGGGATGAATGACACTTGTACGAAAGAAAATTTTTAGAAGATTTTATTAAAACTTAAAGTAAATGAAATTTGGGGAAGGTGAGAAGTTCTAAAACCCTATAAAAGAGAGGAAGGAAGAGAAAGAAAGGGGATCAGCTCTTAGCGTAACGTTACGCTGCCGGATTTGTGACTTGACTGATTATTTGTGGGGAGTTGGGATTTCCCAGCTCGGATAGGAGTGGTAGCTCGGCCTTACGAAGCGAGCTGGGAGCTAGACGTACCATCTGGATAGTGTGTGGCCCCTTTGCGGCTCGGGGGGATAAGGGGGAAGCAGAGTACTCCTAGCGTTGGCTGGGAGGTACCGGTGAGGTCTCGGCGGTCGGCGAGCGGGAGCGGCACGAAGCTCAAGTGCGAGATAGCGTCTCCGGGTTATTCATCATCGGTCACAGGTACGCAAGTGCATTTGTTTGCTTAAGAATAAAAGGATAATTGTTTAAAGTTGTATATGAATCCTTATGATGATGATTGATGTGTTGAATTTTGGATCATCCCATTTCCTTCTTGTTGTTTTCTGCACTTAGACAGTTATAACCCCGCAATCCTTTCGATGAGTTATCCTTGGCTCTGGCATTCTCTTACTATTGGCTGCAATTTCTTATTGGTGTTCTTTAGGCGTTTATAAATTACGGTGGGCGTTTATATCTGACTGTGGGCGTTTTGTTTTAATGTGGGAATTTATATATGACTGTGGGCGTTTATATCTAACTATGGGCATTTTTATATATGGCTATGGGCGTTTTGTAATAATGGGGGCGTTTATATATTATTGTGGGCATTTTGTATTGTTGTAGGCATTTATAAATTATGGTGGGCATTTTTATATCTGACTGTGGGCGTTTTTATATATGGCTATGGGCGTTTTGTAATAATGGGGGCGTTTATATATTACTGTGGGCATTTTGTATTGCTCTAGGCGTTTATAAATTATGGTGGGCATTTTTATATATGACTGTGGGAATTTTGTTTTAATGTGGGCATTTATATATGACTGTGGGTGTTTATATCTGACAGGGGGCGTTTTTAAATATGGCTATGAGTGTATTGGCATTCCGTTTTTGTAAAATTCAGTTCTGAGAATTTGTTCTGGCAATGAGTGTATTGGCATTTTCATTTTGTAAAATTTGTTCTGAAAATTCGTTCTGGCAATGAGTGTATTGGCATTTCCGTTTTTGTAAAATTTAGTTCTGAGAATTCGTTCTGGCAATGAGTGTATTGGCATTTTCGTTTTGTAAAATTTGTTCTGAGAATTCATTCTGGCAATGAGTGTATTGGCATTTCCGTTTTTGTAAAATTTAGTTCTGAGAATTCATTCTGGCAATGAGTGTATTGGCATTTTCGTTTTGTAAAATTAGTTTTGAGAATTTGTTCTGGCAATGAGTGAATTGGCATTCCGTTTTTGTAAAATTTAGTTCTGAGAATTCGTTCTGGCAATGAGTGTATTGGCATTTTCATTTGTAAAATTTGTTCTGAGAATTCGTTCTGGCAATGAGTGTATTGGCATTTCCGTTTTGTAAAATTTAGTTCTGAGAATGCGTTCTGGCAATGAGTGTATTGGCATTTCCGTTTTTGTAAAATTAGTTCAGAGAATTCGTTCTGCAATGGGTGTTGGGCATTTTCGTCTTGTATTGTTCTGTAAATTCGTCTCTAGCAACCTCCGTCCCTGGCAAATGAAGTTCTCCCTCCTTAAACTATCATTGATTTCTGGATTGTCTCATAACATATGCACAACGATTTATCTAATTTCTGGATTGTCTCTTAATTATAGGCACAACGTTTCATCCTTATTTTCTGGATTGTTTCTAATTGTATGCACTGGTGTACCCGCAAGGATTTTAAATAACTTTTACTTGACAGCAATCCCATCCTTATGGTGACACCGTTTTCTTTTGATTATGCATTAACARYGTTTCAACTCCTTCATATAGGGTAAATTCCCAGCTTTATATTTTGKTTTACGGTGACAGCTATCCTTTGTTAATCTTGCTGCTTCCTTTTACCTTTATCCCTTTTGGATATTTACAGGTGTAGTAAAAATTTTATCCCTTGCCTCAACCCTCAATTATTTATTAATACCAAAGATAGGCCGATAAGATATCCATTGTCTCATATGTTTTCACCCTTTTTCTCTATAAATTTTATTTGGATAGATCTTAATATCGTTATTCCACCGTTATCTTTTGTTTTAACTTTTAATTTATTCTAGCATGTTATATGGGGCATCGAAAATGCACATGATCTATCAAGTGTGTAGTTTCATTATTATTGGATGAAGGGTATGAATATTGTAGAACCTTTTTAGATATCTTTGCATGATTATGAAATGGTTTAAGATTTTAAAAATGATTATTATAATTAGATTGATGAAGTGTTTCCTTTATTAATAATAATAATAATAATAATAACAATTATTAATATCATTGTTACTATTATCCTTACCAGTGGAATGAGGAATTTGTGTGTAAAAGTTGTTAAGATATACATGATTTAATTCCTCGGACATTGTTGTATATATTCCCCATGATTATTCGTTAGTGATTTAAATTAGAATTTTTATAACAACAATAACATTTTAAGGTAAATTGATTTAGATGGAACTATGATGACTCTTGAAAAATTAAAATTCACAGAGGAAATTGTTTCAAGGTGGATTTAGATTGTACCTTATGATATTATGCACTTTAGACATGCATTGCAGGGCTCATAGTGGAGGTTGGAATAAGCTGTGTTAATTTCCGTACTGGCTTTATTAATTATCATTGTCTTGTAATGTGATTGTTATTCTTGCAAAGTTATTGTAACTTAAAATGAAATGGTGTTGTCATTTTATGGCAATGATATTGTAGTTTTATTGTTATGGATAACACATCAGATGTAAGGTGATTGTTATTTTTGCAAAGTTAATGTGATATAAGTGTAAGGTGCTTATTATTTCATGGCGGCGTTATTGTAATTTTTATTGTTATTAATAAACATATATGGTGGAATGTCCTTGAATTAAGTACAATAAATTATTCTGAGTTAGTAAATGAGGGTTGTTGTTCATTTAAATAATGTTGTACTTGGTTGGTAAACCTTCTGTGTGCTTGGTCTGCATGTGTCAAGCGGGATGTAGACACCTCCATGTTCCTTAGAACAGTCGTCATCCCTGAGACCTTAAATGGTTAAAATTGATGGTAACCTGGGCTTGAGCGTTGCTTATGTGTCTTGGAGGTCCTAACCATTGCAGGGTAGGATGGACAGGTAGTCAGTCTTACTTATTGTCGATTGATCATCGTTAAATGCATGCAGTTACTTGTTGTGTGTCTTATGTCGTCTTGTTGTGTTCGTCGTGGTTTGCGTCTTGTTCGTCGTCGGGTGGCGACGCAGAGTCGAATGTGTTTGTTTCCCTTGTACATGCACGCACACACTTTTAAAAGCAAAAAAAAAAAAAAAGTGCACTTGTTATATGAGGTTTGTCGTCGTAACGAGGAGGGCGTTACATAGAACCCTTCCGGCGAGCGGGGGACAAACACGTTAACATTACAAAAAAAGTACAACCTTACAAAAACAACTACATTCCCATCAGGAGGCACATAACCCTATGCGAGGTTTCAAGTGCACTTGTCAATTAACGCGTGCAATGATCCAAACATACGATGTCACGTCACCACCTTGGGACAAGTATGCCAGGAACCCAAGCGCAAAAAAATAAGTCTAAACCTTCCACCAATCATAAAATCCCACTTGCCTGAAATCCAACTTGCACACTCATACATTATACGACGTCGTTAGACGAAGGCGCTCGAACATTCAGGAAACACAAAACGTCGGGTGACTACACAATACCTTCAATTGTGCAACATATAGATGTAATTCAATAATAAATTTATCATCAAGGACTTAATCATCGCATATAGTAACCAGTCTCTAACTACAATAAAAACATATAACAATCTTTCGGTATCATCATATTTTTCATTCAAGGTTTTAATAATCCAATAACTTATCTATAAGTTCTTAATTTTTCTCATTTAATCAAAGAAATGAACCATACCATAGAATGGGGACTTCTATCTAATTTATCCTTCATTAAAAACAAGACTAGACGAGTCGATTAGA
The DNA here is from genome assembly GCA_009831015.1 of Picea engelmannii. Classification (NCBI taxonomy): domain Eukaryota; kingdom Viridiplantae; phylum Streptophyta; class Pinopsida; order Pinales; family Pinaceae; genus Picea; species Picea engelmannii. The sequence continues at coordinate 160,251 of ML807439.1, forward strand.
AGATTCCATTTCTTATTTAAGAACGATCCCTTCATAATCTCTATTATAATTTCATTGCAACAATTCTACTATACTCTAGAGTTGAAATAAATTCCATCAACTCTACTATAACCTAGAATTTAAAATAAATTCTATCAACTCTACTATAATCTAGAATTTATAATCAATTCCATCAACTCTATTATAATCCAGAATTTAAAATAAACCCATCATACTCTACTATAATATGGAAATTAAATTCAGTACAACAAACTCTATTATAAAGTCATTCCAGCGATTCTACTATAATCTAGAGTTGAAATAAATTCCATCAACTCTACTATAATCTAGAATTTAAAATAAATTATATTAACTCTACTAAAATCTAGAATGTAAAATAGATTATGTCCACTCTATTATAATCTAGAAATTAAAAATATTTTCTATCAACTCTACTATACTCTAAAATTTAAATAGATTACGTCATATTCCAGCTTCCAAAATCCCAAAATAGTCTGAAATTACAAAAGTAACGAATATTTGTGGGGTAAGAGTAGAATTCGTTGTGTTATGGTTGCGTCACAGATATGGAAAGTAATAAATCTCAGTGTAGTTTTTAATTTAAAATGTAGATAGCATTATAATCATGGTGTATTAATAACTAGAAGTCAATGGCGATAAAATTTTTGTGTAGTAATAACCGCGATTCAATTAGCAATAAAATTTTATGTGTAGTAATAATTACAATTCAAAAGGCATTAAAAAATCTGTGTAGTAATAATTGAAATTCAATGGCATTAAAAATCTGTGTAGTAATAAATGAAATTCAAAAGCTAATCAAGACAACTAACAAGACCGGTAGTGCCATGCTTGGATGCATAGTGCATTGTTGAAAATAATGTGTTATCTAAGATTGAGGAGCAATCGTTATATAGAAAATCATTTAAGAAAAACATGCGTTATTCAGCAAATCACTTTAAAATGTTATACAGCAAAGATTGGTGTGTCGAGACTGAAAATAGGAAATTATGTTTCTGATGCACCAGACCGGAACCCACCGAGTATTACTTTGTGTCAATTTAAGACACGCTTCTAGTTTCGGAGGTTGAATAGAGCATCAAAAATTCCTTGCAGAGAACAAACGGGTTCCAGTTTCAAAGGGTGATCCAAGGATCTAGTCTCTCTCTTCAAAGTGAAAGGAACGTTTTAGGCAACAACACTCTAAGGAATATAGAAATGAAGTCGTAACTTCTAGGACACAGCGGATAATAAAAATTAAATTACAAAGAATGTGCAAGGACAATAATCTGTAAGATTAATTAAATAATATAAATCATCAGAAAGAAGGATTTATTGGACCAACCAGAGTGAGGATAATCAAGAGGAATAATAAAAACAGTAAATGAAAGTTAGAAAGGAGTAAATATGGGCGTGTGGTGCACTATTCATGGACGTGTGGGATCTTACATTGGAACACTTAACTTGTGGGCTTGATTTTGGGCACTAAGTGGTTAGTGTTGCAATACATGGAAGGTTTATTCATTAAGAGTTATGGCACAAAGATACGAAGGATCCAAGACACGTAGTAAAAAAAACACATGGGCACAGAGAAACAGAAATGGATCATTGGGTAAAGAGAGGGGCGTAGAGCTCTTGGCTTCCCCAAACGCAGATAAATCCACAGAAAAAATGTTGGGCAGAGGATTGATCCTACACTTATTATCCATGCACAGGAAAGCAGGGCATTTGAATCTAAATCCTTAACACCGGAGTAAAAGACATTCGATTCATATTCTGGTTGACTTCTCAGGCACAGACTAATAACTTAAAGGATAAAGGAACAGAAGATAAAAACACAAATCTACATCTGGATCTTCTCCGCGGAGAAACAAAATATAAAAATGCAATCAAGGAATGAAGAAAATGCAGCAAGATATGCAAAAGCGCGGGAAAGGTTTTGAGTCTGGGGCTCATTCCGGCCACGCACAATTAGATAGTAAATCGGAAATAAAATATGTTTTGGATAGCAAGGTTTCTTAGAGGATGAATCCAGCGACAAGGAGATTACAATTACCGTAGAAATACATGCGCAAGGAAAGCTCACGGCAATGAAATCATCATCTAAATAAAGTAAAATAAACAAGTGTAAATTATATTGTATTTCAAGTAACAACTTTAACAGGCGTACCTTTACCGACGACGACGAGGCGAAGATGTCCTCCCATGCATTCGCTTACTCCAGATCCCTCTTGTCGAATGATGAGACCTCATCAGTACCTCCCATCCAACACTAGGGGTACTATTATTCCCCATGATCTCCCCGAGCTACAAACGGGCCACGCACATGATACCAGAGAATGCTAGCACCTAGCTCACCTCACAAGGTCAAGATACCACTCATTACCCGATCTGGGTATCCCAACTCCCACAAAAGAAACTCAGTTAAGATAAAATTCGACAATGTAACGTTACGCAAGTCATATGTGATCCACACTCCTCCTCCATCATCCTTTTTATAGAGTTTTCTTAGTCATTAGTTTCCAAAAACCCTCATTAGATTCCTTTTTCATTTAATTAATTTCGAAAAACCTCCCCCTTACACATGTCGTCTGATCCCCTAGTTGCACCAGAAAATTAATTTATTAATTAATTAATTTTTTCTATTTCCCTCACCCACCTAAAAGCGTTCCTAAAAACGCTCCTCGGTGTCCCATTATTCCCTTACAATTATTAAATGACTTATGTCTTACTTAATTCCTAGTTGAGTTCATAAATAGAAAGTTTCAAAGGCTAGATTCCTTACTAAGTTAGGCACTCCCCTTTTTCTTTAAGTTTCCTCTTTTCTTTAAGTTTCCCCTTTTCATTAGGTTTCCCCCTTTTCTTTAAGTTTCCCTTTTTCTTAAAGTTTTCCCTTTTTATAACTAAGTTCAGAATTAGCAGATTTAGACAAAAACAACCAATACCCCTTTTATTAATTAAACCTTTATTAAAATTTCCACTTTAATTATTAATGCTTGAATTTTCTTTACCCCCTTCCTATTATATGTCTAATTAGTTTTTTTTTGTTCTAAGGTTCTACTCAGACCTAGGTTTTCAATTCACTAGGCTTGGCGACAGTTCTTAAGGGAAAAAATAGTTATTAAACTTTACTTATCACATCATTCATTTTAAGGCCGACGAGGTCATAAGGAGGCATGGTTTTCTAGGCACTAGATTTATTAACTTACCAGTTAAAATCGTGATGTTCCCTTCAGGACAAACTACGTGCTCCAAGGGTGCCACTCACCTCTTTTTGTTTTCTTTGTGCGACGTGCCCTTCAAGATGCACTACGTGATCCAAGGGTGTCACTCGCCTCTTGACTAAATTTGGTAGACGTCAAACCCCTGGAGTCAATACTCCATCAGGTGATCTTGTGGGAGACTAAGGGAATCTAAGGAATAAGGACCCTGCCTTACTGTACGCCCCTTAGAATCATCGTGAGCGACTGTCACAGTCTTCCCTCACAGCATCGTGGGTCTTCTCGAACTAGGTAATCATTAACCTGCAGTTCGAGCCACGGTGGGAGTGTGTTGATGGGCAAAATTGACCGCTCGTCAACTAAAGGAGTGAATCTGGTCTTGTTCAAGGATAAATTCGTGAGTGCGGACACAGACCAATCTCCCCAGATCCACCTGGATCTGGAACAAACTGTGACAGAATACTACTCTTTTCCTAGTTCTAAAGTATTGAATGGACAAGAGAAGAAGGATGATGTACTTAC
>ML807439.1:172164-189792 GCA_009831015.1 Picea engelmannii
ACATGTATGTACAGAGGTAAACAAAATCGGATATGCTTGTTTCATGGCATCCTCCATTTCCCATGTAGCCTCATCTGGGCCAAAATGTCTCCACTGCACCTTGACCTGTGCAATGGTTCGGTTCCGGAGCGGGGTTTCCTTTCGGTCCAGTATGCATTGAGGTTCTGGTAGGAATTCTCCCTCTGGTTCCACCTAGATCACAGACCAGTCAATTATATGATTAGAATCATGTACATATTTCTTCAATAATGAAACATGGAAAACATTATGTGATTTTACTATTGGAGGAAGTGCTAGCCTATAGGCTACAGGTCCCACTCTATCTAGGACCTCAAAGGGTCCACAATACCGAGGTGCCAACTTGGCACAAGCTCCCATTTTCAGGGAACTCTTCCTGGGCCTCACTCTGAGATATACATGGTCTCCCATCTTGATCTTAATGTGTTTGATCTCGAAATCAAACTCGCTAAGGAGGGCCATCCACCTAGCTTGTCTGGCATTGAGCTTCGGTTGGTCAAACAAATATCGCAATCCACAGTGATCTGTCATAAGTACAAATTTTCTTCCCAAGAGGTAATGCCTCCACATTTTCAAGGCGTGCACTATGGCAGCCAGCTCTAGATCATGGGTCACATAGTTGACTTCGTGCTCATTCAATTTTTGGGATTCATAGCAGACCACACTTCCTCCTTGCATAAGGACTCCTCCGAGCCCTTCCTTACAGGCATCTGTGCAAACAAGGAAGTCGGATTCGGGATCGGTGATCAACACGGGTGCATGGGTCAGTAGATGTTTCAGGGTTTGAAATCTTTCTTCACATTTTTGTGTCCATGTGAATTTTGTCCCCTTCTTCTGGAGGGCAGTGATTGGACAACCAATCTTGGAGAATCCTTTTATAAATCTCCTATAGTATCCTACTAATCCCATAAAGGATCTAATATCTGAAACATCCCTTGGGGTAGGTCATTCCATGATAGACCTGATTTTGTCAGGGTCTACTGCTACTCCTTCTTCAGATAGGACATGGCCCAATTATTGTATTTTCTTATGGAAGAATTCACATTTGTTGAATTTGGCATAGAGTTGATGTTCTTTTAGCACTTGCAGCACAAGCCTAAGATTCTCTTCATGCTCTTCTCCATTCTTGGAGTAAATTAATATATCATCAATAAAATCCAGCACAAATTTGTCTAAGAATTTGTTGAGTACATTGTTCATCAAGCACATGAAAGTGGCAGGGGAATTGGTTAACCCAAATGGCACTACCACAAACTCATAGTGACCATACCTCATCCAAAAGGCAGTTTTATGGATGTATTCACCCTTGATTTGGACTTGATGGTATCCCAACCTCAAGTCAATTTTTGAGAAAATAGACGCACCCCCCAATTTATCGAACAGGTCATCGATCATGGGCAAGGGGTACTTGTTCTTTATAGTTACCTTATTGAGTTGTTTATAATCTATACACAGTCTAAGGGTATCGTCCTTCTTTTTCACAAATAGGACTGGTGCTCCCCATGGAGACACGTTGGTTCGAATATAGCCCTTATCCATCATTTCTCTCAATTGCAATTTGAGTTCAACTAGTTCAGGTGTGCTCATCTAGTAGGGTGTCCTAGACACCGGCACCGCTCTTGGTACAAGTTCTATCGAGAAGTCAATGTCCCTTCTCGGAGGTAGACCCAGTACCTCTTCCGGAAATACATATATGTATTCTCTCAGGGTAGGGTGGTCGTCGAGGCTTGGTTTGTCACCTTCAATTGTTTTCAACACCTGTATTTCATATAGGGGACATCCTTTTCGGCAATACCTTCTCATTTGTAGATCTGATATTTGTCTCACCGAGACAGGTTTTCGGATCCCTTGAAGGGTTATCCTTTTTCCTTCCTTACTTACACATTCTAAGGTTTTATGGTAACAATCCAATCTGGCTTTATGGGCGGCTAACCAGTCCATACCAATCAACATATCATACAGTCCCAGGGGTAACATGTTAAGGGTTGCTTGGGTGGGGAATTCACCCAACATTAATTGGCACGTTGGTATGACCTCTGCTACCCTTCTTTTGGTGCCAGTGGCTAACTGTACCAACCATGGCTTGGTAGGTTTATGTGGCTGTAGTTTACACTTATCAACAGTATTAGGGGCTATATAACTCAATTTTGAACCAAGGTCAATCAGAATAGACACTAGATGGTTGGAAATCATACCTTCTATTTCCACCACTGAAGCTTGGTGGTCGGCTTGGTTATTATCCAAGGCTGCATAAATTTGCGACACACTCCTGGCCACATCATTGATGGTGGTAGCTTCCTGGATGCTGTAAATTCTATGACTATTATGTTGTCAGTGTGGAAAGTCTCTCAATAGATGTTCTTCTCTGCAACCCCAACATTTCAAAGGTTCTTTCTTTGGGTTATCAGCCTTCATTGGTACAGATCTAGAAGTTTTATTTTCGCTCAAGGAGGGAAAGTTCTGCTGGTGTACACTCTGGGCTGGGAAGATCATCCTTGAGTTCTTCTTATAGTTCTTAAATCTTGGGGATTTAATCCCCTTTCTCTGAAATCCCAAACTATTCTTTCATTTCCATCCTTCGCAAGGTTTTGTCCGATGTCCAAACTGTTCATGACAATATCTTGCCTTTCGGATAGTGCCTTCTAGGGTTTTTGGCTCATCAAATTCAATTATGTTCCGATAGTCCTTAGGTAGTCCGCTAATGAAACATTGCACCTTTGCCTTTTCTGCTTTTATATAAGGTATGTACCTCAGTAACTCAAGGAATCTGCTGACATATTCCTCTATAGTGAGTTGCCCCAGTTTGAGTTCATAGAATTCTTTAGTCTTTTCGTCGAAATATTTTTCCGAAAGATACTTCTTCCGGAAGTATTTCTCAAATCATTCCCAATACAGGTCCTCCTCGTGAACCCCTTTCACATTCTTAAGGTCTTCCCACCAAATGGAAGACTTTCCATTCAAGTTGAAGGTGGCCACTCGGGCCTTCAAATTTTTTGAAAAGTCATGGACTCTGAAATACTTATTTATCCCAAGCAACCAGGCCTCTGCTTCCTCTCCCTTCTTTATTTCACCGTCGAAGGAGGGTGGTTTGGCCTTCCTGAATTCTTTGAATTTATGACCCTTGGATAGCTTTCGCTTCTTTTGTCTTCTTCGGGAATAAGAACTAGTTCTGTTGCTAGCAGAGCCCTCCGAACCGCCAGCTTCATTCCCAGAGGAATCATCCGCCACTTGTCCTTTACCTCTAGGATGGACCTTTTTCGAGGTGCTCCTCTCAGTGTGGCCACTGATATGACCATGTTTTTGTACCTCAGGTTCATGCTGCATTTGTATTTGTAGGTCGGATAAGCTCTACAATAAAATTGTGTTCATCTCTATTTGCTTCTCTTGTTCTTTCATCATCCTCTCATTGTCATCCTTGCAGCTTTGTAATTCGACCATGAGGCTCCTCACAGTCTCGGCTAGATATGGAGGGGTCCCTACCACCCTCCTTTCGTCAGACTCTTCGTCTCGATTGTGGGAGCCTTCCCCCACCTCTTGGTGAGTCACCATTCTATGCATCTGTAATTTCCCGTGGTTGATCGTCCGCTTGGGTGCAAAAGACAAACACTGGTTGTTAGTCAATATTTATATACATTCATAACCAGTACATAATTCATATTTTTCTCATGCACACACACAATAGGAGTTTTCATTCTTAACTTCGACTTTTTAATTAAGGGGGTCAAGATAAGGAGTTACTCCTTTTAGCAGTACTCCGAATGGAGTCTCTGTGCAACCCGTTCATGATCCCAAGCAAGCCAAGTGTTGTAACCATGATCTGATACCAATTTGTAACACACCCACCATGGGGCTCGAAAATTTTCGGCTTTCTTTCCTTATTAAATTCTAAGGAGCCTAGCGCAAACCCTCCTTTCCCTTTTAAAGTCCCTCATATGACTATGGCTATGCCCGCAGTCCTTACCGAGAAGGCACTTCTGCTATCGTGATATGGGGAGTCATGAGGCAAGCGATCCCTTGCTCTCTTGACTTTCGAATGGTCGAAACCCGAAACTGGGTCTAAGTGCTTATCGAGATACACAGCAAACCGGAACAAGTTTTGGTACTCTACCCTTCAGGGCTTCGCATATCAGGATTTTGGGATATGCGACGACGGGAGAACTTACCGTTAGGTATCCCGGGTGCCAAAACACCGAAACACCATATCTCGTCCGCACTATTATTATTTCGGGGTTTCGCACTTCGGGTTTTCGGGACTGGCGAGTGTAAGATAACTTGCCAATAGGTATCTCGGATACCAAAATACTGAAACACCCAATATTATCCGTGCTAATCCATTTCGGCGTTCCTCCTTTCGGGATTTCATGAATCGGGGTTTCGAGACTGGCGAATACGTGGGGCCTGCAATTAGGTACCCCGGGTGCCGAAATACCGAAGTATAATAACTTCTCCACACTCTATCTTTTTGGGATTTCATAAGTCGGGATTTCAGGACTTGCGAGTGCAAGGGAAACTTACCCTTGGGTCTTCTGGGTACTGAAACGCCGAAATGTCGAACCAAGTCACACTATGCCAATTCGGGACGCCACGAGTCAGGGTTCGCATATCGTGCCTTCACGATATAAGAGGTCGAAGATTCACACTCCTTAACTACCCGAGTGCCGAAAAGTCGATACACCCGCTCCTCATACACTTGACCAAATTCGGGGTTTCGCAGTTCGGGATTTCGCAACTAGTGGGTACAAGGTAACTTATCCTTGAATATCTCGGTTCCTGAAATACCAAACATCAATACTTACCCATGCTGGTCCAATTCCGGGTTTCACGAATTGGAGTTTCACGATGTGCGCAAACAGAAGGTCTCACACCTAGATCTTCCGGTAGCCAAAACTCTGAAATACCAACTCTTAAACCTGCTCATCTATTTCAGGATTTCACCTATTGAAATTTTGTGGGTCAGTGATTCAGGACTGGAGAGTATAGGGAACTCGCCTTTAGGTATCCCAAGTGTCGAAACACCGAGACCTCATAACTCCTCCATACTATATCATTTAAGGATTTTGCAAGTCGGGGTTTCGGAACTTACGAGCACAAGGGAATTCACCCTTGGGTATTTTGGGTGCCGAAATACCGAAGTGTCCTAATCCATCCACACACTGTCATTTCAAGACTCCATGAATCAGGGTTTCGGGACTTGCGAGTACAAGGAAACTTGCATTTAGGTACCCCGAGTGCCGAAACACCGAAATGTCCTAAGTCTAAGAGGGCCATTCTCTCTCTCGTGCAGGGTTTTCAACTTACGCCATAAAATCCTCCAGCAGATTCTTGGATAAACTTTCAAGAAGGGTGTCCCTGTGGGGAGATCTATCCAGGGCATTACTTAAGACAAATAAGGGAATGGATTTCCCGAGAACATACTTGAAAGATAAATCCTTTCAAAGTATATATATATATATATATATATATATATATATATATATATATATATATATATTTATATTTATATTTACGTAAGCCATGGGTGGTCTTTCCAATATAAGCATGCAGCCACCATTTCCGATCAAACCACCATACAGACAGTCTTATACTGAAACCATTCATAATTTCACAAACCATGAGAATACATGTCAGAATATTAATTTCAAGATATGAGATATAACACTTATCACAAAAACACCAGGTTTGATGCAACTACTGAGAGGGGTGCTTGTTTCCTCCCAACCGTAGGCTCAGGGATTCCGAATGGATTTACCACTAGCCACCCCCGAGCTTAGACCACGATAATGTGAGACTGAGTCTATGTTCGTCAGAAATCGAGAACGAGGGTTACTCTCCTTCTTCTTTGCTCGTCAATCACCCTGTATATTTCTCCCCCTCTTGCGATCTCTTTCGCGGCTGCCCCCTTCCACACCTCTTTCTTGCCTTTTCTTTTTCTGGCGAGGTTGCGTGTGGCACGAACTTTGCCATGGTGGTCAGGTCTGAGGCTTCCACAAATGGGCGGTTCACCCCCATCCCTCATTAACTCATGAGGATCCTCTTCACCTACCAACCTGGCGAGTAATTCATTTCGGGGCCAACGAGCCGCTCTTGATCTTCAGGCCAGCGAAGACCAAATATAGTATTGGTTTCGGTGGAAGTTAACACTACCATTCCAGGTGCCTTCCACCACCTTTCATCAGCCATCGTGGTCCCTTTTCAACACATCCCCCTCTCAGTAGTCCTGCAACATATATTCATAACATTATTTACATCTTTGAGTTTGCCATAGTTCTTGGCCAGTATATTTATTTTTACAGACTGGGGGAAACAGGGTGTTACAATGCACCTCAAAGAATCAAGTAAGGATAGTCAATAGGCCACAGGCCCCTTCTTTTCCACAATCTCAAAAGTTCCCATGAACCTAGGAGATATTTTATCACCCTTTCCAAACTTGATCGAACTCTTATGCGGTTTCACCCATAAGAAGACTCGATCGCCAACTTCGTAACTACGGTCGACATGATGCCCATAGGCATAACTCTTATGTCGATCCTATGCTTCTTTGATCCTTTGTATTATTGTTTTCCTTTTATCTTCCATTTATTGGATAGCTTCTGGTCCCACCAGGACCCTATCCTCAAGTCGATCCCAACTCAAAGGCGTCTGACATGGTCTCCCATAAAGAAACTCGAAAGGCGCCATATTAATGGTGCTTTGATAACTGTTTCTATATGTGAATTCTACAAGTGGAAAGAATTCTTCCCAATTCTTATGTTGGTCCATTACATGCACAACATATCCTCCAAGATTTAGTTTGTTCGCTCGGTCTGCCCGTCTGTCTCCGGGTGATATGCAGTACTAAAGTTAAGTTGGGTTCCCAAGGACTATTGGAAACTAGTCCAAAATCGTCATGTAAACACCGATCCTCTATCAGATATAATCCTCTTAGCCACGCCATGCAGCCTCACAATCTCACTGATGAAAACTCTAGCTATGTCAGGTGCATGATACATTGTATGAACAGGAATAAAATGAGCACTCTTCGTTGGAGTGTCGACTACCACAAAAATCGAGTCGTGTCTCCTTGCCGTCAATGGCAATCCAACAATGAAATCCATATAAATGACCTCCCATTTCAATTCTGGAATAGCGTGTGGTTGCAGTAATCCTTTCGGATGTCTATGTTCAACCTTCACCTACTGACATTCTAGACATCTTTCCACGTAGTTGACTATGTCTGCCTTCATTCATTTTCAGAAGAATAAGGGTTTAAGGTCTTCTCTCATCTTCGTGACTCTAGGATGATCCATGTACACTACTCTATGAGCCTCGTTTAGGATCAAACTCCTCAACTCGTCGTTGGGTGGTACATAAATTTGAATTTTAAATCTCAATAATCTGTTGTTGTCCATAGTAAATCCCTCAAATTTTTGTACAATCATTGTGTTTTGTCTGATAAAATATTTGACCTCTTTGTACCAGTCATTGTTGCACTGTAAAGTTAGGATATTTTCACGTAGATTCATCTGAAGAGGCATCACCAAAAATAATCATGGTCTCCGACTCAACGCATCCGCCACTCTGTTCATTGTTCCTTTTATGTAAGTAATCTTGAAATCGTACTCGCTAAGCAATTCCGACCAATGTCGTTGTCGCGCGTTCAAGTGGATTTGCGTAAATATATGATGTAGACCATAGTGGTCTGTTTTTAGTTCAAATTTTTGTCCAATAAGGTAGTGTCTCCAGACTCTCAATTCATAAACAATGGCTAACAACTCCAAATCGTGCGTAGCATATTTCTCCTCATTCCTTCTAAACTTTCTCGAGATGTAAGTGATCACTCGACCATCTTGCATCAAGACTCTGCCTAATCCTTCCTTGGATGCATCAGTGCATACCAAGAAGTCCACGTCCATGTCAGGGACCTTCAGTATCGGTGTTTTCATCAACATCTCCTTGAGCCTCCGAAATTTCTCCACGCATTTCTGGGTCCAAACAAACTTCTTGCTCTTCTTCTACAATTTCTTGATCGGATTTTCTATCTTCAAAAAACCCTCTACGAACCATCGATAGTATCCCTCTAAACCCATGAAGCTACACACTTCGGGGACATTCCTTGGTGCATGCCATTCCATAATAGCCTCGACCTTTGTTGGATCCACAGTGATACCTTTGTCGGAGATGACATTACCTAAGTAGTGAATCTTTGATTCATAAAACGAGCATTTAGACAATTTCTCATACAATTTGTTCTCTCGTAGACACTGTAGTACCATGCGCAAGTGCTTGTCATGCTCCTCCATCATCCGAGAGTAAATCAAAATATTGTCAATGAATACTTGGACAAAATTGTCCAAGTATTCGCTGAACACCCTGTTCATCAAACTCATAAATACCCATGGGGCGTTCGCCAGTCCAAATGGTAAAACAATAAAATCATAATGTCCAAACCTCATATTAAAGGCAGTATTAGGGATTTCATCCTCTTTGATCCGTAACTGGTGATACCCTGATCTCAAGTCGATCTTTGAAAACACGATCGCACCTTTCATCTAATCAAACATATCATCAATCCTTGGCAACGGATATTGATTCTTGATCGTGGCCTTGTTCAATTGATGATAGTCAATGTAGAGTATCCACAACCCATCCTTCTTCCATATGAAGATAATAGGCGCACCCCATGGTGACACACTTGGACTTATAAGTCCTAGGTCCAACAACTCCTTCAGTTGCATTTTCAACTCCTGTAACTCTGGGGTCGACATCTGATAAGGAGTTCTTGCTATCGGTTCAGTCCCCGGTTTTAGGTCGATGGTAAATTCCAACTCCCTCTCTGGTGACATCCCAGGTAATTCCTTACAAAAGATGTCTGCAAACTCTCTCACCACCGGAAGGTTTTCTAGACTTTCCGCTACTCCCTTCTCATTTAACGCAAGGATCGCATAAAGATTTCATCCCTTGTGTATTTTCTTTCATAGTTGTAAGGAAGAGATGAACCTCAGGGAGACTCCCTAGTTCCGACCTACAATCACGCGTCCTTGTCCCTCATCATCGACCAAGCTCAACTATTTTTTCTTACAGTGGAGTATCACATCATGTGATTCCAACCAGTCCATATCGATCACGACGTCATAATAACCTAAGGTTTGACGTACAGATTGGCCCTAGTGAAAAACTCTCCCAGGTTAAGGCTATAGCCCGTAACCTTCCCACCAACCTTTTGTTTGGCTCCCGAAGCCATTTCTACAAAGCTAAACTCATCCTATTCGACTGCCTTTACCTTAATTATTTTTAGCGTTGTACCAGAAATAAAACTCATTGTAGCACCTGGATCTATCAAAATACTAAGTGTCTGGTCAGCGACGGTACCTGACGTCTCAAGCATAATCGACTGGTGCCCTGCCTATCAGTTATTAACCATTGCATGAATCCAATGGGCCTTGCCCAATTCTCCCATGGTATTGGGTCCGACTGATCCCTATGCTCTGGTCCTCTCCACTGGCCAGTCTCACTGGTAATGTGGCTCCCCACATGTCCAACACCCTTTCTTTGGTCGAGTACTCCTGGTACCTGAAGGATAAGTCGACAACCCACTGGCCTAGAACCCTGGTTTGTTCTGCTGAACATGCCTAAATTATTGTTGTTGCAGTCGACACTGTTGCTGGTGTTATGGTCCTTGGTAAGGAGTTTGTTGTTGAGGCATTGGTCGTCGAGGTGTAGTGAAAGTGGATCCTCTATGGAAGCCACGATATCTTGGTGAACTTCTAGCTCATGTCTGATGCTGCTACGCACCAGATGACACCTACCCCATTGGTCTCACTAGAGTCCTTCTCTGACCCTCGCTGATAAGATCCTCCTCTGCTATGAGGGCCTTCTGGACAGCATCATGCAAGGTTTGAGGCATCAGAATCCTAACCTTTGCACAAATTTTGACATTAAGGCCAAACACGAACCTGTTGACCTTAATTTTCTCAGTATTCAGGTGCGGAGCATACCAAAGCAGCTCCATAAAATGGGCCTCGTACTCAGGCATCGTACGTCGGCCCTGTCGTAAGGCATTGAACTCGTTGAGATAATGCTCAATGAATTCCTCAAATAAATACCTCTCCCAGAACCGTTCCTCGAATAGTTCCCATGACAAGTCTTCGACGGCCATGTTAAATTGCAGCAGGAGAGTCTTCCACCATAGAAGAGTGCTCCCCTTCAGTTGGAAGACCACCATGAGAACCTTCATGTTGGAGGTATATTCATGAAGTGAAAAGCACATCTCCATATTCTCCAACCATGCCTCGATGGTTGCATCATCCGGGGCACCAAATAACTCGAGAAACTTGACCTTCTCAAGTTCTCGATGAATGCTACCAGTACCGACCGGAGCGCGCGGTGGACCCTCATGAGGTTCTAGTGCCCTGGACTCATCTCTATCCAAATGATTGATCAGTGACTCAAGCATCCTCTTAAAGGACCTCATCAGCCCAACCACATCACCCACAGCTACATGTTCCTTCCCGACAACTTGTTCGTCTCCCTAGGGGTTAGACCCCTCGGGCATGGATGTTACTGGAGGCATCACGCCTTCTCCACTAGCACATTATCGTATGCCTCTAGGACGTCCTCTAACCATGATTACCTGCATGAATACAAATAATTTTAATTAGCAACATTAAAATCAAATATATAATCAACAGAAGTTGTAGTGATCCCAAGTCACGGGTCAAACCCGCTCTGATACCATATGTAACGACCCTCGTCGTTACAACTACATGCGACGCATCACAAGTGAAAAAATTATTTTTTATTTTTTTTCTAAGGCAGGAAGGTAACAACGACAACAAATAATCAATACAACTTGACGATGAACACAACGCACGCAAATCAAGCAAAAAAACATAACGATCTAGCATACTAGCACATTAAGCAGTTGGAAGCAACATATGATATTCAATCAGACGAAAAATATATATGAATACCCGCCCGTCCTACCCTGCAAGGTTATGACCTCCAGGACACATAAGAAACGCTCAAGCCCAGGTTCCCATTGACTTTGACCATTTGTGGTCTCAAGGCTGGCGACGGTTCTGAGGATAAAGGAGGTGTCTACATCCCACCCGACACAAACGAGACCAAGCCGACTAAGCTAACAGCAACATCAATCAATCCAATGCAACAACTTCAACAACACAAGTAATTAGAACCCTTCTAGTGAGTGGGGGACAAACACAATAACATTACAAAAAAAGCACAAACTTACTTACAAAAACAACTACATTCCCATCAGGAGGCGCATAACCCTACGTCGGGTTTCAAGTGCGCTTGTCAATTAACGCGCGTAATGATTCAAACATACGATGTCACGTCACCACCTTGCGACAAGTACGCGAGGAACCCAAGTGCAACAAAATAAGTATAAACCTTCCACCAAACATAAAATCCCACATGCCTGAAATCCAACTTGCACACTCATACATTATACGACGTTGTTAGAAAAAGGCGCTCTAACATTCAGGAAACACAAGACGTCGGGTGACTACACAATACCTTCAATTGTGCAACATCTAGATGTAATTCAATAATAAATTTATCGTCAAGGACTCAATCATCACATATAGTAACTAGTCTCTAACTACAATAAAAACATATAACAATCTTCCGGTATCATCATATTTTCCATTCAAGGTTTTAATAATCCAATAACTTATCTATAAGTTCTTAATTTTTCCCATTTAATCAAAGCAAGGAACCATACCATAGAATGGGGACTTCTATCTAATTTATCCTTCATTAAAAACAAGACTAGACGAGTCGATTAGAAGATTCCATTTCTTATTTAAGAACGATCCCTTCATAATCTCTATTATAATTTCATTGCAACAATTCTACTATAATCTAGAGTTGAAATAAATTCCATCAACTCTACTATAACCTAGAATTTAAAATAAATTCTATCAACTCTACTATAATCTATAATTTAAAATGAATTCCATCAACTCTATTATAATCCAGAATTTAAAATAAACCCATCAGACTCTACTATAATCTAGAAATTAAATTCACTCCAACAAACTCTATTATAAAGTCATTCCAGCAATTCTACTATAATCTAGAGTTGAAATAAATTCCATCAACTCTACTTTAATCTAGAATTTAAAATAAATTCTATCAACTCTACTAAAATCTAGAATGTAAAATAGATTATGTCCACTCTACTATAATCTAGAAATTAAAAATATTTCTATCAACTCTACTATACTCTAAAATTTAAATAGATTTTGTCATNTAATCTAGAATTTAAAATAAATTCTATCAACTCTACTAAAATCTAGAATGTAAAATAGATTATGTCCACTCTACTATAATCTAGAAATTAAAAATATTTCTATCAACTCTACTATACTCTAAAATTTAAATAGATTTTGTCATATTCCAGCTGCCAAAATCCCAAAATAGTCTGAAATTACAAAAGTAACGAAAATATGTGGGGTAAGAGTAGAATTCGTTGTGTTATGGTTGCTTCAGAGATACGGATAGTAATAAATCTCGCTGTAGTTTTTAATTTAAAATGTAGATAGCATTAAAATCTCGGTATATTAATAACTAGAAGTCAATGGCAACAAAATCTATGTGTAGTAATAACTGCAATTCAATTAGCAATAAAAATTTATGTGTAGTAATAATTACAATTCAAAAGGCAATAAAAATTTTGTGTAGTAATAATTGAAATTCAATGGCATTAAAAATCTGTGTAGTAATAAATGAAATTCAAACGCTAATCATGACAACTAACAAGACTGGAAGTGCCACGCTTGGATGCACAGTGCACTATTGAAAAAAATGTGTTAGCTAAGATTGAGGAGAAGTCGTTATACATAAAATCATTTAAGAAAAACATGTGTTATTCAGAAAATCGTTTAAAAACGTTATACAGCAAAGATTGGTGTGTCGAGACTGAAAATCAGAAATTATGTTTCTGATGCACCAGACCAGAACCCATTGAGTATTACTTTGTGTCAAGTTAAGACACACTTCCAGTTTTGGAGGTTGAATAGAGCATCAAAAATTCCTTGCAGACAAAAAACGAGTTCCAGTTTCAAAGGGCCATCCAAGGATCCAATCTCTCTCTTCAAAGTGAAAGGAATTTTTTAGGGAAACAACACTCTAAGGAATATAGAAACAAAGTCATAAATTCCAAGACACAGCGGATAATAAAAATTAAATTACAAAGAATGCATAAGGACAACAATTTGTAAGATTAATTAAATAATATAAATCATCAAAAAGGATTTATTGGACCAAACAAAGTGAGGATAATCAAGAGGAATAATAAAAACAGTAAATGACAGTTTGAAAGGAGTAAAGATGATTGTGTGGTGCATTAGTCATGGATGCGTAGGATATTACATTGGAACTCTTAACTCGTGGGCTCGATTCTGGGCACTAAGTGGTTAGTGTTGCAAGACATGAAAGGTTTATTCATTAAGAGTTATGGCGTAGAGATACGAAGGATCCAAGACACGTAGTAAAAAAAAACACCAAGGCGGAGAGAAAAAGGAATGGTCTTTTGGGTAAAGAGAGGGGTGCAGAGCCCTTGGCTTCCCCAAATGCAAAGAAATTCACAGCAAAAAAAGTTGGGCAGAGGATTGATCCTACACTTATCATCCATGCACAGGAAAGAAGGGCATTTCAATTTAAATGTTTAACAACGGAGTGAAATACAATCAATTCGGCTCCTAGCCGACTACTTAGGCATAGACTAATAACTTAAAGGACAAAGGAACAGAAGATAAAAACACAAATCTGCATCCGGATCTTCTCTGTGGAGAAACAAAATATAAAAACGCAATCAAGGAATGAAGAAAACGCAGGCAGGAGATGCAAAAGCGCAGGAAATGTTTTGATTCTAGGGCTCATTCTAGCCATGCGCAATTAGACAGTAACTCAAAAATAAAACATGTTGTGGATAGCAAGGTTTCTTACAGGATGAATCCAGCGATAAGGAGATTACAATTACCGTAGAAATGCATGTGCAAGGAAATCTCACGGCAATGAAATCGTCATCCGAATACAGTAAAATAAACAAGTGTAAATTAAATTTTGCTGCAAGTAACAACTTTAACAGGCGTACCTTTATCGAAGACGACGAGGCGAATATGTCCTCCCACACGTCCGCTTAGTCCAGATCCCGCTTGTCAACCGATGAGACCTCATCGGTACCTCCCATCCAACGTTAGGGGTACTCTTCTTCCCCCTGAGCCCCCCCAGTTGCAAAGGGGCCACGCACATGATACCAAAGAATGCTAGCACCCAGCTCACCTCGCAAGGTCGAGTTACCACTCGTTACCTGAGTTGGGTATCCCAACTCCCATAAAAGAAACTTAGTCAAGATAAAAATTGACAGTGTAACATTACGTAAGACAGATGTGATCCACACTCCTCCTCCACCATCCTTTATATAGAGTTTTCTTAGTCATTAGTTTCCAAAAACCCTCATTAAATTCCTTTTTCGTTTGATTAATTTCGAAAAACCTCCCCCGTACACATGTCGCCCAATCCCCTAGTTGCACCAGAAAATTAATTTATTAATTAACTAAATTTTCCTATTTCCCTCACCCACCTAAAAGCGTTCCTAAAAACACTCCTCGGTGTCCCATTATTCCCTTACAATTATTAAATGACTTACGCCTTACTTAATTCCTAGTTGAGTTCATAAATAGAAAGTTCCAAAGGCTAGATTCCTTACTAAGTTAGACATTCCCCTTTTTCTTTAAGTTTCCCCTTTTAATTAAGTTTCCCCTTTTCCTTAGATTTCCCCCTTTTCTTTAAGTTTCCCTTTTTCTTAAAGTTTCCCCTTTTTATAACTAAGTTCAGAATTAGCAGGTTTAGACAAAAACAACCAATAACCCTTTTATTAATTAAACCTTTATTAAAATTTCCACTTTAATTATTAATGCTTGAATTTTCTTTACCCCCTTCCTGTTATATGTCTAATTAGTTTTTTTTTTTGTTATAAGGTTCTACTCAGACCTAGGTTTTCAATTCACTAGGCTTAGCGACAGTTCTTAAGGGAAAAATTAGTTATTAAACTTTACTTATCACATCATTCATTTTAAGGCCGACGAGGTCCTAAGGAGGCATAGTTTTCTAGGCGCTAGGTTTATTAACTTACTATTTAAAATCATGACATGCCCTTCAGACGCACTACGTGTTCCAAGGGTGTTGCTCACCTCTTACCATTTTCTTTGCGCGATGTGCCCTTCAATATGCATTATGTGCTCCAAGGGTGCCACTCGCCTCTTGGTTGAATTTGGTAGATGTCAAACCCCTGGAGTCAATACTCCGTCAGATGATCTTGTGGGAGACTAAGGGCCTCTAAGGAATAAGGTCCCTTCCTTATTGTGCGCTCCTTAGAATCATCGTGAGCAACTGTCACATTCTACCCTCACAACATTGTGGGTAATCGTTAACCTACAGTTTGAGCCATGGTGGGAGTGCTAGTAGGTTGTTGCAGGGATGCTACCACACCTCTCCCTCAATGTCTCGAGTTATCGTGCATGACCCCTATACTCCAAATGTGAGTATGGTCATCAAGCTATCGTCAGCCAGCATCCATCAACAAATTATGTCAACAATAATAATCAACATCATAACATCTAATCATGTGTACATATCTCACATCAACAACATTCAAACCCTAGTAGCCCACTCCTTGATTCGATCCAGAGTCCACGGAGCTTCATCGATGCCTCAGCATCCTCAACGTCTAGAGTCCTCCACACTCATGAGAACCTAGTCAATATCACCTCTCGATGTAAATACAACAAAAATAACATAACATCAAATCCATCATTTCTCATAATCATAATCAAATAGCCAATAATATAATGACCTGGATCACTTGCACGCAAGTGTCCTCAAAGAATAATTCTGCACAGTGCGTGCAAGAGTGGGATGTTACAGTTGGAGTGTCATTGCTTCAAAATTTCCTTCCCAAGGAAGCTCTTCACCAACATCCAAGAGATAGGGGATCGTAGGGGTGTAATCTTCATTTTCTTGATAATGTTTCCTTGATCCACCTTCACCCTCTGCGTGAACATTGGACTCTACCTGATTTTAACTCTCTCTTTAACTATCGACCCCCTGATAAAACCGATCCTCTAGACAAAGAAACATTTGAAAATATTCACAATATTGAACAAAAACACATTAAAAACATAAAAATATATATATAAATAGACACACAAAAAAAAGAAAAAAGAAAATACAAAAATAGAAGACATTTACCAAACATATCTTGTTGATGTGATGGGGTCTCCACATTCTCTGGAGTGGGGGTTATTATGTTCAACCTATTTAAATAGGTTGAATCCCCAACAATATCTCAATCACTCTGTCTCAATGCTTTGTTGACTGAGTCATCCGATAATCTCATCCTTCCGCTACACTACCTTTTGTCACTAGCTACCCCTACTTGACTATGATACCTTGTTGAAATAGGGGTCTCTAATGACCTAGGTGTCTCTATCAGACTAGAGGTCCCTCTTATTCCTTCATTTGAAATCCTCGAGTGTTTGTGAGGCATATTTGGAGACTCGCGATGTCCCAATGACTCACCTCGATCCATCCTTCCAAAATCCAAGAAAATGGAAACATAAGGTATAAACAAGTTCAAGGCATAGACATATATATTAAATAAAGTTATAAATAAATTTGTGAGATTATTCTCACAAGTATGTGGCCAATAATATTTTTCATTAGAAGGGAGAAGAAGGACATATTCAAGTCATATAATTTGTTCTTAAATGAGCAAAAATTGTTAACTACTACAATTCCTCCTCTCTCTATACTCTTCATCTACATCTACAAGCCTAGCCCAAGTTTGGACTTAAAGAGATCTAATATTGATTTGTTTGGCAAAGGTGGAATGTGATATGCCTTCGAAAGAGGCACGTTGAAGTTAGATGGATCAAACACCTTAACTTATAGGGGCATAAAGTTCAAAGTTTAAGTATGGGTATTGATTATAGTATAGTGCTTTGCTAGGTGGAACATTCAAAATTGGTTTCAAGCATGATGAAGTATAGGCACTTAATAATGGAAGTTTTCAGTTTGGCTTAGCTAGCCAAGTCTAATAAGTGAAGGCTTGGAAAGTTAGGCGTTTGCAGTCGTGAGGACTGAGGCACAAATCACCGAGTCTAGGATAAGGATATAATCATTTATAAATGGGCTATGATTTTACCTATGTTGATTCACTAAGGAGTTATTCACAAATCACCAAGTCTAGGATAAGGATATAATCATTTATAAATGGGCTATGATTTTACCTATGTTGATTCACTAAGAAGTTATTCAATGAAGATTAAAAAAAAAGCATGTCTTTATAGGTTTAAAACATACTAATCTAGCATAGTAGATAGTTTTCCTTACTTGGCCAGTGTTATGGGTTGAGTTGTTTGGAGCTCTATCTTTCAAAGAAGGAATCCCAATTATATTGAAAATCAACTCATGCTATATAGTCCATAATTTAGCCTCTATTATGTAAATCAAGAGGAAACCATGCCAAATGTATGGAATTAGCATTATGAGTATAAAAAAGATGGCATAGCTAGAAGAAATTCTAATTATATATTTGTCGAA
>ML807439.1:190436-200919 GCA_009831015.1 Picea engelmannii
CTAGAAGAAATTCTAATTATATATATGTAGAATACTTTTATAAGTATTTTGATATTTTCTTCTAAGTAACAAGCTAATAATTTGAGAATTGTTTGTTTGAATGATTAATTGTGTAATTGGATCAAAATCATTGTGTAAAACATGCATGTTGTTAAATATTTGTCGTAGTGATTTGGGGAAATTGTTGTGCATTTATGTTTATTTCCATTGTAATATGGAATTGATATATGTATGTGTGTGTAAAAATTAGTCAATGGATTCCTAAGGATTAAATGGAATCACAACCGAGAAACCTAATTAGAGAAGAAGACGAAATTTTCATAGTGTGCGATGACAACCAAGGTAGGCAAATCTAAGTATAGTGAAACAATGTTTACACAAGACAAATTGATCAAGACAAATGTTTATAAATGGGCTATGATTTTACTTATGTTGATTCATTGAGTTATTCAATGAAGATAAAAATAAAAATAAAAGTAACATGTCTCTATAGGTTTAAAAAACATACTAATCTAGCATATTAGATATTTTTCCTTACTTGGCCAGTGTTATGGGTTGAGTTGTTTGGAGCTCTAAACTTCAAAGAGGGAATCTCAATTATATTGAAAAATGAGTTTGGATTATGTGGGAGTTCTCAAGGTAACATATTCACCCTTGTTTCTTCATTCACATTTTGTAGGTGACTATGGTTGGAAGGAAAAATGACCCTATGGAGATATCTCCTTAAGTGTTATAACAACTAGAAGTATTTTAATCTTAAATATTTAAGTTACAAGAATTAATTATTGTATTTTTGTTTCAGTAATTGCTAAGGATTAAATGGAACCACAAACAAGAAACCTAATTAGAGGAGAAAACGAAATTTTAATAGTGTTCCATGACAACCAAGGTAGGCAGTTCTAAGTATAGTGAAACAATGTTTACACAAGACAAATTGATCATGACAAGGAATAACATAGGATAGTTTGTTCCAGTGCTCTTGGAATATTTTGTACATATTTTTAGTAATTCAAAGCCTCTTGGAATTTGCATGGGAATAGAAGAGCATCCACTAGTTTAGGAAGGAGTAAAGAGAAGCTTCTAGAACCACAAAGGCATGCACTTCAATATTTATCATATAAGATAATAACTTGAAAATATTTCGAGGTATTTAGGATTGTTCAACTTTCTTATGGGTGACAAAAGTTTCTTAGAGTTTTTCTAGTCTTATCCAATTGAATATTTTTTTTTATTTTTTCTTTAATGTTTAATGAATTTTTAAAGAAATAGTTCCATGGGTGTTTTCTAATATAGTTCGAAGAGTGTTTTCACTTGGACAGAGACCATGTGGCACTTTGTGTGAATGGCACGGCGTCCATATGAACTATGCACGAAATCTAGATGGAGTTTGTGTATATTCCATGTTATGGACTCTGCGTAGAGTCAACAATCATCCCTCAATATCTCGTAGAACAATATCATTTGCACCAATGTTAAAACTTGGTTTGGTTTGATTCGATCTTCGTAATATGTCCATGTATATGAATCTGAATATGGGCAAAGAGTCGAAAAAAAATCAAGGCAACAATGATTGTAGCAGCCATGAATGTCATTTCAAGACAACGTTTCAATTTATAAAGTTGTCGGATAAGATTAAAATCCTAGGTTAAATATCATCCATGCATTTTCTAGTAGAAATAGTGAAAGTCCTAACTTTTCAAAGGTATTGTTTTATAAGAACACTTGAGGTTCTTTTGATTTCTTTGTTCTCTTTTTGGGTAGAGTATTTCCATCTTTCCACTCTATGAATTTATCCAAGACCCTTTGACTTGGAGTATTGGTGCACTATTTCTGTAGCTTAATGATTAGATTACTTTCAAGTGGTAATAAGTCCCTAATTTTCATTTACTTATTATGCATTATAGGGAGTTGAAGGAGATTAGAAGGGTGTTATGAAATCATGAAGATTTCGTTCAGGGAAACAAAAAATCAATATTTTCATCTCCAACCAAAATTCATGAAAATGAACAATAGACAGTCACTCAAGTTGTAACAATTATGACCACTCTTGTCCAATATAAGAGGCAAATAGTCATTGTAGATGTTGAATGTAATATTATTTGGAATCTGGTTATCAATATGAGCAAGGGAGACCAATTCGAAGCCTTGAATTAGGTGTATTTTGTAAATTATTTAACTATGGGGGATCATAGGAAGATGATATTGTGCATCAACTTGTAGACAACATGGAAATAACAAAACCAAAGTTGGACAGAGTCAAACCAACAATGGAAGATGCGAACAGTCGATATACATTTTTCTAAGTTCCTATTATACTAGGTGTATCTTGTAAAATATATACCACTCAAAAGTGTTGGGAAATTTTTCCTTTTGGATATAATTAGGATTTGTTATATGCTAATGCATAGTCTATTATTTAGTTATCATATGTCACTTTTGAAACATACCTTTATGTACGTGCTCTGTAGCTTTCATGTAGTCTTTTTTATTGATATTAAATCTCTTAGTTACAATTAAAAAATTTAAAATTGTTGTTAGTAAAGTATGTGTGTAGACATTCTTTTATGCATCACCACTTGAACAATTTTAATCTCTACATTCTATTTATATAATTGAAGTAAAGGTCAACAAAAAATAAAACACTAAGTAGTTCATTCCAAATTTACATTTTACAAATAAATCTAGTGATTTAGCTATTATTATACTAAAAAAGTAGACCATCCATAACTCAAACACAACATAAGTAGCAAATTAACAAGAATATTTGACACTAACTTTAGATAAATTTCAAAAATTTAATTGCATTAGCTAATAAAATACTAACTACTTAACTAAGAGTCTAAATGTACATGTTTGAAAATTACAAAAAGTCCAATATATAAATTGAAACCAAAAATAAAAATTTTATGGATGGAAGGTATTGTACAACACTGGGCACTCTGTGTGAATGGGCAGAGTCCATATGGACTCTGCCAATTCGCACAACATGCCATATGGCACCCTGTGTGAATGGGTAGAGTCCAAATGGACTCTGCCCATTCGCAGAGTGTCATATGGACTCTCTGTGAATGGACAAAGTCCTTATGGACTCTGTGTGGATTCAAACCAAAATTAAAAACTATAACTTAACAAAATTAAAAATTAAATAATAATAATAATAATAAATTACAAAGGACTCTTCCCATTTGCACAGGGTTCCATAAGAAGAGTCCTTATGGACTCTGTGCAGAGTCAAACCAACATAAAAATGTATAACTAAATAAAATTTATAAAAAAAAAAAAAAAAATAGGTTACAAACATAAACAAGACTTACCTCGCATTGACGCCTACACCCAAATTTTCCAACAGCACCAATGTTCACAAACCACCAGTTCTCACCAATAGCACCAACCACCAGTAGTCCCGAACAGCACCAACTACCAGCGTTCACCAACAACACCAACCACCAACAATCCCGAACTGCACCAACCACCAGCACATGTAAAGTAAACATGTACATATTTGAATTATAAGAAATTTCATTATATTTGAATTATATCTGTGCACTTCATTCGCACAGATTCCATATGGCACTATGTGTGAATGTACAGAGTCCATGGACTCTGTCCATTCGCATAGAGTGCCATATGGCACCCTGTGCGAACAGATAGAGTCCATATGGACTTTTCTCGTTCGCGCATGATGCCATATGGCACTATGTGCGAATGGAAAGAGTCCATATGGACTCTATGCATAGTCCTACATAATTAAAAATATAAAAAAATTAAAATTTACCCAAAAAAAAAAAAAAATCAATACAGGATATTTACCTGGAAATGAAACCACCACTCGCCAATAGCCAACAGCCAATGCCAACGCCAACAGCCAACATCCAACAACACCACATCCAATAGCCAACACCAATTGCCAACAGCACCTACCCATCAAAGGTCAACAATCTACCATAGTTCACTTCCACCGTTTGTATAGTAATAGGTGTGCGAAAGTACGACTATATATAAATTAGGTTTTCAGTCGAAAAACTTTTCGGTCGAAAAATATTTCGACCGAAAAAAATTTCAACCGAACTCTTTGCTGCCGGAGAAAAAAATTGGTTGTCGGTTTTTATTGCACGAAAGTAGAGGATTTCGTTCATGCACAGTTCGATTTGACGTTCAAGTTTTTGGCTGAAAACCTTTTCGGCCGAAAGATGTACGTTTTCAACCTAAAAAATGAAAACTTTGACCGAAATTTTTTTTCTAACAGTTTTTCCGCCTCCATTCTCATGAATGTGTTACCCACCTTCATGATTTTACCCTCTTAACTTCATATGAATACCATGCATCTCTTCTTCCAACATTCTTTATGAAAATATGACCAAGATAAGTTTTGTTGATCAAAATGATTAGATAGTTTCTTTAATTTCTATTGATCATTAACCTTAAACAATCCCTCCCTTATCTCTCTCGCAACTTATCCTACTAAAATATTAAACCATCATCTAATCATAAAAAAATTCAAAAGGATGTACACCCCAATCATAAGGGGATAGGATGGATAGTATTTATATTCTTGGTTTGAAGACTAATTTTTCTCTAGGGAGCGAACATTGATATGTAATCTCCCTCAAAACCAATATGTCTAACAAATTCTTAGGCAATAAATTGGGAGCCTTTGTAGCATAGTATATCATAATATAACTCAGAAGTTTATCAATATAGTTATTGTTGATTAGTTTTATGACCTTACCATTTCTTTAGAAAATATTGTGCATGGATTACCAAATATAACTTTGTACAAAACTATTAGGAAGCTATCACATGTAGACTCATATTTTGATCCATAATTTATTTCCCACGTATCTAGGAAATGCATATGAATGGGAGGCTTAGAAGGATTCTAGGCTCAATGCATTCTTAGAAAAGTGTGAGAAGTGAATAGTATCCCTCAAGTAAAATACCATATAAAATTTGTACTATCTTTTTCTTTGGTCTCGTGAAATTAAGGATCGAATAATTGAAATTATTTCAGCGCAATAAAAGATAAACCCCTTATTGATGACCTCATGCATCAGAGGTAGTCATGATTGTATAGATGTGTAGAACCTTTTTATCCATACAAAACTTGGTCATTAGTATAGTGATGTAGATGGGTAGACGATCCCTAGTATAGAGGTCCATCTCGGTCAGCTTCGAGATGCCTCATCCCTTGCTAAATCACAATTTATTGGTATATCTAACTTGTAATGGGATATTGAATATACTCTTGGATTATTTCCCATAACTGAAATATATATAAAGACGTCCACTAAAATTGGTTTCAAATTTACAATCAAGTAAATCCCCAAAATTGGATTACCAAATACCTTCACTACTCTTTTTTTCTAATGGTTCTTGCAATCTCTGAGTAAGGTTGTCAAATACTAAAGGGAGAAATGTCCTCCTCATATGAGTTCATTAAAAATTACCGATGACTTTCCCAACCGACAAGTATATAAGTGATTGGGTACTGAAGGGACAAACTACACATCTTATAATGAGGTTTCTAATTAGACACAACAGTCATGTAAAACTAAGTATATGCCACATTAAGTGACTTTATGAATCCACAAGTAAAATCTGTAGAAGGAGAAAGAACATTTCTACTTCATGAAAGACACATTTATATAACTGAAAGTTCATTTGATTCCAATAAGAATAACAGTGAAACTATTTTTTTCGCGTGAAAAAAATAAGTGATTGGGTACTGAAGGGACAAACTTTCGATTACTCATACGGTTAAATCGAATACGGAAGGGTCCCTCGAACCTCCAAACCTAAAATACTAAGAGGTAAAACCCCTCACTACCTAATCAATTAAATGGATGTTTGCTCTTCCAACCAACAAATACAAAGTAAGTGTAAGCTTAGGGAAAAAGCACTCATTTTGTCACATTTTAATAAATAAGGCTCCTCCCATTGCAAATAGTGAAGCAGTTGGGAGTCGATACAATGAATAGTTATTCATTAAAATTCTTTCAAATAACTAATTAGTCTTTGTGCTCCTTGAGTATAAATATTTTTAAATTTAACAAGAATTCAAAGTCTTAAGCGACGAATACTGGATCCTTGAGACTTGTTCCAATGTTATCCCTCTCAATGTGTAAAATAAGGGAATTGATGTTAAATGTAACAAAATTTTACATTTACAATGGAAAAAACATATGATGACCTAGTTGAGAAAATTGGTTTGACCTAAGATGGAATCACTCGACAACTATAAATATTACAAATTATGCTAAAATAAATATTACAAACTATGCTTAAATTTCATAACTTTTCAATATGCATTTTCTTTTATTAATTCCACATCATTTCTCTTCTATAAATCTTTGTTTCAAAATTTCTTGGATTTTCAACCTCTTATCCTTCATATGGCATGATAGGTAAAGATAAATTTGTCGAGATAATTTACCTGGAATTTTATTTCCTTAAAGATGGTTGATTATAGTTGGTCCTCCTTGATGGATCATGCTCTTGGTTTCTTGGTGATCACATGCTCCTGGGTTATGGTATTTGGATTCATTGTGACTCTTCAGAAGAAGTGCCCAAATATTTTCCTAAGATAGTGATTAATAAAAACACATGTGCTAAGCAAAAAAGAGAGACAAAGTGAAAAAAGTTTTAATAAAGGGATCACCCCTTTTAACAATGTTAAGACAATATTAAAGGTAATATTAATAAAAGGTCGCATCTTTATCATACACCAATGTACCAATATTAAAAAGAGGAAATGATGTCACATATGAAAGGTTTTCCCCCTTCTTAAATTATCTACTAAGAAAACTTGAAGCCATACGATGGCTAAAGGAGGGTGAAGTCATTCCAATGGGATGCTTTCTTATTCATTTGTAAAAGCATACAAGAGGCACCCTTAACTTAATTTTATATGATGACATGGGTAAGTGGGGGACAAAGCCATGGAGCATGATGTCATCTTAACCCTACGATTCGTATAAGATGAGGTGTTGTATGACCTTTTTTATGGAGTTGTTTTATTATGATCCATGAAGACATGGACATTTACATTTCTTGATCTACGATCAGCATGAAGTCGTCCATGCTATTAGTTTTTTTCCCATTGTTATTTTCATCTCATGTTGTGTTGGAACGTTGACCACCGTACGTCCACATGTGATTTGGGATGGTGCCTCCCCCTCTCTCCTAATGGTCAATATCCACCTTGAATGTTGTGGTGGTTGATGTATAGGTCATTGAATCTGAAATGCTTCAAATATGACGGCCTATACACCACATGTTGCAGCATTTAATGTTGTGTAGCAAGGTGGATATTTTCCGCCCTCTCTCCTAGTCATTTGAATATCTTTCATTGGATGAATCACCTTCTACTATGAGCCTTGGACGTCACACGTGTGATAAATCATTAATTATTGGTGGAGCAATTCTCTCTACTCTTCATGTATGGACACTTTGAAAGTCATTGAAGCATGATTACATAGCCAATTAACTACTTTGGGGAAGTGGTTATGTCTTTATGCTTTTGAAGAATTAGTTCAAAAGGTTGTTATCTCATTAGCTATTTTGGTATGTAGTTGCAACTAACTCCTAGTTTATTCATTGATTGACTTGGTTGTTGGAGTTAGTTAGAGGAGATAATATTATTATTTTTTTCCTAGAATATTTTATTGGTGGAAGTTGAGATCTCAACAAACTTCTTGATACTCTTAGTAAGCAAGTTGTTGAGAGTCTTGTTTTTATTATATCCCTTGGAGGGAAAAGTGGATTTAGAAAAACAAATCATATTTTATTATATGAGGAGTTGGAGCTCAAATCTATAACGATTTGTTCACTCCATTTGTAACTTGAATTGGAATCAATGAGAAATGAAAGTACTTGTAAGCAAGATAGTTCCAAGTTTTAGAGGACTTTGTCTTTTATCTATGTAAGTGGTGTTGTTATTTATGTGCAATTTTATTTGTGGATATATGTTCTAGGGAATATATTTAGAAGTTATACATTTTGTAGGATTTTGAATGCNGCCAATTAACTACTTTGGGGAAGTGGTTATGTCTTTATGCTTTTGAAGAATTAGTTCAAAAGGTTGTTATCTCATTAGCTATTTTGGTATGTAGTTGCAACTAACTCCTAGTTTATTCATTGATTGACTTGGTTGTTGGAGTTAGTTAGAGGAGATAATATTATTATTTTTTTCCTAGAATATTTTATTGGTGGAAGTTGAGATCTCAACAAACTTCTTGATACTCTTAGTAAGCAAGTTGTTGAGAGTCTTGTTTTTATTATATCCCTTGGAGGGAAAAGTGGATTTAGAAAAACAAATCATATTTTATTATATGAGGAGTTGGAGCTCAAATCTATAACGATTTGTTCACTCCATTTGTAACTTGAATTGGAATCAATGAGAAATGAAAGTACTTGTAAGCAAGATAGTTCCAAGTTTTAGAGGACTTTGTCTTTTATCTATGTAAGTGGTGTTGTTATTTATGTGCAATTTTATTTGTGGATATATGTTCTAGGGAATATATTTAGAAGTTATACATTTTGTAGGATTTTGAATGCCAAAAGAAAATAAGGCCATAGAGGAGCATCATGCTACATTGAGAGACACCTAGTGATATAGTTAATTTGTGTCCTATAATCTCTAGTTATCTACCTTTCAAAGGTCACAACATTACACATTCTACATACATTGATTGGGTGTGTATATATACAATCTTGAAGTAAGGGGCTACCTTATACTTTCTTTGAGTAGTGGATCTTAAGTGATCCTCTCCCTCAATAATATTGTAAATTCTAGTCACCAAAACCTATCATTGAACCAAGTCAAGGTGTGTAGAACATGTCAAATGGTTGTTTATATGCCCTTGAATTTCCCTCTTGAAATGACTTAAGTAACTCCATAGTCCAAGTAGATGAGGCACTAGTCTCCCTTTCGTTCATCACTCCAAACCCATTTATTTTTTTCCTTTCCATTTGCAGTGTTGTCAGGTTCTCTTTACTTCCACTTATTACTACACAAAGTGAGCCTAATTAACCCATAGGGAAACCCCCCTTGACTAGGAACCTTTCCCAAGTCTAAAGTGCAGGGGAGTGTTGGTGAGGTGACAATAGCCAAGCTCCTAAGTTACACAAGGCTAACACCCTATTTTTGGGACTTTAAGTTAAAGGTGTTAGTTTGTGTGATAACATTTTGACGTATTGGTCAAGGATAAAGTCCATTTCACAGAAGACATCTTGTAGATCAGCTACACAACATTGGATGAGAATATTCATTGAATATTTTTCTCATCTTCATGACTCCATTGAAGGAAGAAGCCCTTTCCCCTTTAGAGGTTTTTTTTTCGAAGACTTATTTCCTATGAGGTGAAGCGAGCAACATTTCAAGGAATCAAGTTCACCTTAGCAACTCTATTATGCTCTATTTTGGTAAAAGTGTGAAGGTACACTTTGCAAACTTATTTTTAGATTTGGTCTCTCATAATTTTGACAAATATGGCAATAATAGAATATGAATGGGGGCAAAATACTTTGCTCCAATGGATTTCTTGGGCATATCAATATTTCCAAATGAAGGCTATGATTCATATTGGCTTAATATCATTGGATTATTTCATGGTTATCATAATTCAGTTCTACAATATATTATATCAATTGTTAAATTATGAGAGATTTTCATGATGTTCAAGAGGTTGTTAGAATAATTGTTTTTGCATTCACCTTTGAGGATGAAGCAATAGATTGGTTTGAGGGTCTTGGCAAAATATGCATTTCTACACTTGCACATTTTTTTATGTTGCTCATCAATAATTGGGAACCTCATCATCAAAATGAGGAAGTTGAGGTGATTATCGAGTACGTCATAGCAGCTCTCCCAAAGATAGAAGAATCCTCCATTACATCCACTATTGAAGATCATGGAATTAAAGACCATGTTGATGAAGACATTTATCAAGAGACACCTCTTGAGGATCAAACATATGTTGAGGATCAAATTCCCACTGAAGGTCAAAGACGTGAAGAATCATTTGAAGATCAAGAATTCATTAAATAACCTTGTCATGAGTCCATCCATGAAGAACAAGTGTATGAAGAGACATTGTTTTCATCTACTTCATCCATTCATTATAACACGTCTAATGAGGAAAGTGATATAGAAGTATATCCAGAAATTCTTCATGGAGAAATTTTTATAGTAAATTTCTAGCAAATTTCACTTGTAATTAATTCAGAAAATTTCTATCATAGTGAACAAATTAACACAAAAAAATTCATCCTCCAAATTCTATCGATTTTGGTGAATCTTCATGTAAATTAATGGCTGGAAATGAAATTTTATGTGTTGGAAATGGTATGGACTAGCAAGATATACATTTTTTGTCCCGAGAAAAGAAATGTAGCTTCTATTCCAAAAAAATGAAGATACAATCCAAAGACACAAAAGTGCATACAAAAATAACAAGTTACTAGATCTGGGTCTATCCCATCA
>ML807439.1:200927-248553 GCA_009831015.1 Picea engelmannii
AAAAAAAAAAAAAAAAAAAAAAAGGCACGAAAAAATAGGATCATTTTCCATATCATAAAAACTCCCTTCCCAATTTGAAATCAGATCCCCATCTACAAATTCCTCCATCACCATCACATTTTTCTCCAAGGATATAGCATATTTGGATAGAGTATCCGTTGTAACATTTAGTTCATTGAATATATGCATAAATTAAATCTAGCTAAAAAGTGTAGAAAATTGATCTGGATTATATTGAGAATGGCGTGAAGGTAGAGATATAACAAGGAAGGTTTAAATAATCAAAGACAAAGAAGTTGATCGGAGCTCTGTGGCCGCTACTAGGGTTTACCCTAGCCACAGGCCACACCATTGTTTTTCATGCTTTTCGCTCCTGCCCGTCTCTTCCTCTGGATCGCCCTCGGGCCTAAGACAATTGGTGCTTGCTCCTGTTCTTTCTCGGTCGAGATGGTCCATGGGGTTTTTCTCTAGAGTTTGGTTGCGATCCCCCTGATGCGGATCGGTCTTCCTTTCGCCTTTCCTGGTTTTTGCTCAACGGCATCTGTTTGTTTCTTATGTGGAGGCTATGTCCCTGTCGGTTGTCATGTGGAGGGTTTATTGCTCCATTTCAATGTCGGATCTGTATTTTGTGAGGTGTATGTCTTATGATGATGCAGTCTTTTGGTGCGCGCGAAGGTTTTTCAGGGGTTTTTTTTTGGGTGGATCTAGTTGATCCATCCTTGTTGGTTCATTGAGGGCTTAATGAAAATGTCAGGGTTTTCCCGTAGGCTTTTTGGTGGCTGGGGGGCTTTACGTTCCTCTTGGGTTCCGGTTTTTGTGGAGAAGATGATGGGTTTTCTGCTTCTTTTCTGGGGTTTGGGTCAGAGATTTGAGGTCCTCTCTTCTGTGCGTGTAGCATTGATGAGATTGGGTCAGCACTTTGAGGTCCTGATTTGGACGTGCAGTTTATGGCTTTCTCTTCCATGGATTCAGTTTTTCTCGTTGTGTTTCTCTACCAGCTCTAAGTTTTTTGGAGGTTTTATTTGTCGTTGTGGCCTAGTCCGTCCAGGTTTTCACCTAGTTTTCTTGGCTGTGTTTTCTTGGTTGTGTTCTCTTAGATGATTTTTATATATTTTTCCTTTGTAGTCTTAGAAGTGTCATGGGTCCGCTTTCAGTGGGATATTTTCTGCTACATCTCTCTTCCCCTTGGGGTTGAAAGCTTTATCTAGACTAAATGCATGCTTTTAGCATGCATTATTCAGAATGTAATTTTTATTTTCTTTTAATAAAAGTTACGCTTTTTTTCCTTTGGAAAAAAGAGATATAACAAGGAAGCACACAAAAATATTCTAAGAAACACAATAATATAGTTAAACCCATATTCTATTAATGAATGGAACACAAAAGATTGTAAAATACAAAGCACGCAAACTCGCTAGAATTGTGGTAGCTTATCCATGAAGAGAGAGATGTGTCGGCTACGTTCATTCGTAAGAAGGTGATTACAAAGAGGTTGAAAAGGATTTTTAACATAAAGAATCAATGAGAAAACCCTAAACATCCAAAAACCTAACCACAGACGATGGAACTCCAAAAGATTTGTGGGCCCCGGCGTGGTTATTTGATATGTCAACTTCTTGGAGGCATAATGTTTGCATAAGATCTCCATTTGGAGCAATTGATAGCCCGTCAAAAAGGTCTAGTCGAGAAGTACACATTATAAATGGCCCTATAAATGTCATTGGCGTTGTGGCACTAAAAAAACGTCGTTTAGGGCCTCAAAACGGCCCCAAAAGTTTGGGACCCGAAAAACTGTAGAAAAACTACCAAGATGTGGAACCATTCTAAATTAATTGAACGGGTGGGTGGCCATTAGTATCCATCTGGATCAAAATTATTTTCAATGGTTGTGTGAATTGAAACAAGTCCATATGTACAAGCTGTAATGTCCCCAACATTCAATCGATACATATCTTTGAGTCACCACGAACCTAAAATGATTGCTCATTTATATCCATAGTAGATTTTAAGAGTGCAAAAAGAGCATTGAATCCTGCAACATTATTGGTCCCCGATATCCCAAATTTGCCTTACCAGAAAGATAATGAGAGTCGGAAAAGTATATAATGAACCCTATCCTGCAAATGTTGTTTGGGCCTTGACAGGGCCCGTCAAAATAACCCCAAGGCCACTATTTAATTAAGTCAATTAAAGTTAAAATTTGACCTTTCTTAAAGGAAGAAGAAACATTATAATATTGAAGCAGAGTGATAGCTTGCTGAGATATTATGAAAGTGAGAGTGGATTTGTTTTCAAATATACCTGAATTCCATGCCAACCAGATGCCCCATGAAACCAGTATTGGTAAAACTCTCCATGCCTTCTGTTATCACTCCAAGAGTCACTCTAGGTTGCAAATCAAGTGAGCTTGGTAACTTAATCAAATGTGTAAATAAGGGTATAAATTGGATCAAATTGAATGACTTGATATGATCTCACTCACTCCAGACACATGAATACACTCAAAAAAATAAGGCTTTCAACTATACTTGTTCAGAAGGTTTATATAAAGATGTAAATGATGAAGAATACGTATTATACCAGCATAAACATACATACAGAAGAATACATGAATGGCTAGCTATAACAGGTAAGTGTACTTGCAATTCTAGTTTATCAATGCCAAGATAAGATGACAGTTATCATTCATTATATAAACATGGAAAACATGAATAAAATATTCACCCACAGGTACAAAAAAAATAATAATAATAATAATAATGAAGGTTTGAACATCTACAACAAAATAAGTTATATTCCAATATGCATTCAAAAGTCTTTTACAAAGGAGTCTCTCTAAGTCCTCCCAATCCAACCTCCTTTAGATCCTCCCTTTAGTTCTATTTATAGAGATTACATTCTCATATAGATCCAAAATAAATGGATATCATAACCTCTTCACCTATCTTTAGTTATCCAAGTCAAATTTGAATTTATGAGGTGGATGGAAAATACAAACTATCAAATTTCTGGAAAATGATGCTCAAAGATTCACCTATATCTCCCGAATCCAAACACCTGTTGAAAAACTGAGAGAGGTTTTTCAAGAGGAGCTCGTTATTGTGAACAACCTCTCTCACTTTCTAAAAATACCTTTACAAATCATCAGAATATATCTCCAAAAAAGATGACTAAAACAGGAAAACACAGATTTCCAAAATCTAGTCATATTCCTACAATCTAGGATTTGATCCCTAGAATGTTTCCATTGAGGAAATGAAGTGCATCCTGCATGATTTGATGGGGGGTGATCTTATATTCAAATATATGTGGCCACCTTGACCCAAAATTCCTCTTTCCAAGTTGAATTTTGACCAAAGCTCATCCATGTTGAAAGTTTGAAGAGTTGGTAGCACAATACACAGAAAAAACATAGTTTGCGCTACAAAATCATGTAGGTGACTGTTTTCAACAATTTTGTCCAAAATTATTTTAAAACCTAAAATGAATTCTATAAAAGGATTCTTTAAGACATGAAATTTGACTTCATAACATATAAAATGTTGCAATATATCAGACTTAATCATTTAAACTTCTCCATACTTCATTTTACAAAAAAGGTTTATGCCAAAATGTAATACTCCAAGTGCTTTAGAAAAACACTCAATGCCTCTGGAATTTTTGCTTGGAATATGAATACCCTGCACCCTGAAGAGAACCATTTTTCATATTGTCACTGTAAACATATCCCTCTTTGACAAATTCCATCAATAAACTCTAAAAAACAGAGTATGTTTGTGATATGAATTTCTTATGTATTTAGCACTTGCTAGGGTTTTTTATCTTCAACACAAACTGATAAAAAGGTTCATCTATGTTGCTACCATATGCATCTTCCTCTCTTTCTCCAGATGATGCCCTTCTATCTTTTGACAAGACCTCCAGCATCCTATGTGCTTGAAGGAGTCCACATGGTTAGAGTTTTGCTCAATAAGAGTGGTATCAGTAGGTTCAAACCTGACCATAGAGCCTAACCTCTTCATGGGGATAGGGTCTTTCCTTGGAGCCATTTGATATCCAAGCACCTACTGCAAATACATCTGCACATAAGAAAATTAGAGAAAAAACACCTAAGGACAAAACTTCTTTGGTTCCCAAAAAACCTTAACAATACTTATTTGATGGCGAGTTGTAGCTTTAGATGAGGATCTCAAGATTTGATGATGATTTAAGAAACTTGAAAAACTTCTGATATACCTTTTTCACTTCAAAAGTCTTCAAATGCAAAAACAGAGCTTTTTCACGAGTTGGTAGCGCACTTAGTGTTAAAATAACGCTTTGTGCTACCAACTTGTCATAATGAGGAATTATTTCAAAATGGACATCCCTTTGTGATTTGAACTAAAATGATAGATCATTATGGACCATATATGACTAAAACAACTTGTGATTGGCCCTAAAACAATTTCATGACTCAATTAACCACCTAAGACTCCAAATAAAAAAAGTTTTATTTGGGAGCTAACATATGGCACTAATTGGGGATGGAAGCCTCCCTGTGAGGTTCCAAGAACATAGCAGACCCTTTGCCTTTCCGTTCAATCTAAAAACCATGCAACCCGCTCTGATTATGAGATCAAATCACTCTTAAAAAATATACATCTTGGACTATGTAGTGCCTAGTCCATTGGGTTATGGAGTCATCTAGTATTAAACATGTACAACCATTCCTTTGTAAACCCTCGAGATCTGTCACTTACATTATTTTATTGATGTACTGAGATAAACTCTGCTTATTTATTTAAAACTGAAAACCTTCATACTACAAACCAACTGCAAACTGAAAACAAAAGCTCAATTATTGAGTGTATTCATGTGCACTCCTACTCTAATCAATTGTACTACTTGTTGATCAAGTAAAATCATGCTTCCAATGAAGCCATACAAGTAAACTCATGAATAAAAGACTTCTTTTTATGCCACTGATTAGAAGATAATAATAAAATCATAACAGTGACCATAAAAACTCTTTCAGGAGATCACACTTCTGTCAAATGCCAGTGGTATGCTAAAATCTGAAAACTTAAGAGAGTCTGAGAGATAAGACTCAAGTAAGGTTGCCATAGGGTCTTCAAAAACGAGATCACAATTATACTAATTCAAAACCATTCATTGCTCATGTATGTCTTCCCTTTTGCTTGAAAACAGATGTCCTCCTTGATTTTCCAAGGGAAATTTTTTATCATCACAAATGACAAATTATTCCTTACCAAAATGATCATATGATGATTGCATAACAGAATTTAAAGAACTTTGATTCTGATAAGATTTAATTATAGAGTTACTTAGAAATCATCCAATGCTTCTTGCTCAAAATGACTTAGAATATAATCACTGATATGCTCTACATCTTGATTTAAAGAAAGATCTGAACAAATTGTCAAATGTTGTGTCAAATTTGACTCATACTTACAGTCTTCCTGTTGTTCCAACTTGAAAATGGATGATCTCTGCAAATCCATTTCCTCATGGTTGCTGCAAATTCCCTTTGTCTGCAAATCTGAAAAATGTGGGTTGCCCTTACTGATTTCAATTGGCATTTAACCAACAGAAAACTGATCCTCGGGATTTATAACTGAAGCAATTAGATTTTCATATATACAGCAATCAGAAATAACTGTAATAGGAGAACTTTCAGCTTCTTCATTTTCCATTTCGAGTTCATGGTCATGTGAAAGCATATCATCTTGAATATCATTAGAGAGTTGTTGCAGATTGCGAGGGAGAAATTATTCTCTATTTATAACTTCAATCTCATCATGCAATTCATATTCCTCACAACAATTGTCAAATAAAAACTCATATGAAAAGTACCCTTTGCAATGCTCATTGAATACTCTGTGAAACTCTTTCAAAGATGAAATACTAGGAGGAGGTAATGAGAAATACAACTTACGTGCATCACCATCCAATGAATGCATGAACATATTCATGCAAACATCCTCATGTTTTAGAGCTAATAGATCCATGCACTCATGGAACTTGATGAGGTGTTCTGCAGGATTGTCTTCTTTCCTCTCTCTGAAGATAGGCAGAAAATCTCCCCATTATGTCAAATGAGGTACTGGATGTGGGAAACCAGGAACTACAGAGAAGTTGAGAGGTTAAAACCTCCGAGCCAAAATATGTAATATACCAGATATAAAATGTATGCAGAACAGAAATAAAATGCTAGAAATGACATAAAAACAACAATATAACCAGAACATTCACCACAATAGCACTGAAATGATAAGAGAATAATAATAGAAATAGCACTTTGAATCTGAAAGCAATGTTCACGTGCCTCTTTGAGGGGGCAACCTCCAGTTGAGCAGAGCTCTATTACAATAATATCCAAGCTGGGGTTCTCATACCCTCGACTCCTATTTATACTAAAAAGAAGCATCTAGAGGAAGATCATTCTAGAAGCGGAAGCTTCTATTAGGTCTTCTTACATCCGCCTTATTCTATTTTATTGAAAGGCCTTATTAATATTGACCTTTATTACATCCGAATATAGTGTTCTACCTATGTGTGGGTTAGGACCCTAACATGTCCGCCCCCTTAAAAACAGCCTTGTCCTCAAGGCTTGATATAAGGAAATTGTTGCAGAATGGTATTTGGTTCCCAAGTGGCATATGTTGGAGTTGTATCCTTCCACTAGACTAGCACTTCCTTTATGGTTCTCTGACATAAGTGACACTCACATTGGTCCAAAATTGCTTCTGGTTGTAGCCAAATGGATCCTTCTTCATCTAACTCTGGAAGGTTGGTTTGAATTTCGAATGGCTGGGCAAAGCTAACTGATAGGCTACTTGTCCCACACGCTTGAAAACGGTATAAGGACCATAAAATTTGGGTGCTAGCTTCTGAAAATGCTCAGCCTTGAGGGAAGTTTGCTTGTAAGGTTGCAGTCGAAGAAACACCTGATCCCCTTCTGCAAATTGGCATTCAGAGCGACCTTGATCTGCTTGTTTCTTCATGCGATTTTGTGCCATGACCAAATTCTCTTTGAGTGTACGGAGAATAGCCTCTCGAGCTGTAAGTGTTAGGTCAACCGCCTGGACCTTCGAGGCACCTGGTAAGTATGAGAGAACTGAAGGTGTCTTCTATCCATATACTGCTTCAAAAGGAGTTATGTGTGTAGCTATATGGTATGAAGTGTTGTACCACCATTCATCTAGGGGTAACCATTGAGCCCATTGATTTTGCTTTTCCGAGGCAAAACACCTCAAATATGTTTCCAAGCACTTGTTGACAACTTCTGTTTGGCCATTATTCTGGGGATGATAAGCTATGCTGAGATGCAATTCGGTGCCTTGTGTCTTGAACAGTTCTTGCCAAAAATTGCTTGTGAAAGTTGGGTCGTGATCAGAAACAATAGAGTGTGGCATGCCATGAATCTTGAAGACCTGGTCCATGAAAATTTGAGCCACCGTGGATGTTGTAAATGGGTGTTGAAGGCCGCAGAAATGAGCATACTTGGAAAGGCGATCAACAACCACCGTGATGATTGATTTATTTCCCGATTTGGGTAAGTCAATAATAAAATCCATAGAGATATCCTTCCAAATAGCAGGTGGAAACAAGAGCGGTTGTATTGTGCCTGGAGATTTGATTGTTTCTCCCTTGTTGCGTTGACATACATCACATTTAGAGAAAAAATTACAAATGTCCTATTTCATATCATCCCAGAAAAAGGAACGTTTGACCCTGTCATAGGTTTTGGTGAACCTGAAGTGCCCTGTTGTGGGTGTAGCATGAAGCTCAGAAAGTACCGTGGATTTAAGCTTTGATTGTTTACTTAAATACAAATGACCTTTGTATTGAAGTTCATCATGGAGCCAAGAGTACCCTGGGGAAGCTGGAGCATTGGACTACAATTTTTGGATCAACTGTGAACTTTTGGGATCTTGTAGCCATTCCTCGCGAATGGCTTGGAGCCAATCTGGGACAATGAATGAAAGAGAAAAAATGGATCCTTCATCTTCATATTTGTGGGAAAGTGCATCCACAACCACATTGTATTTGCCTTTCTTGTAAATGATCTCATAATCATAGCCAAAGAGATTAGTCACCCATTTTTGTTGTTCTGGGGAGGAAATGCGTTGTTCTAGAAAATACTTGAGACTTTGATGGTCTGTCTTAATTTGGAAATGTTGCCCCAATAGATAAGGGCGCCACAAATCAATGGCATGCAGAATAGCCAACATTTCCTTTTCTTTCAGATAGTTGCTTGCTGGTAAAGGCCAAAGGTCGACCCTCTTGCATAAGGACAGCACCAATTCCTTTCCCTAAGGCATCACATTCCAACACAAAGTTCTTTGTGAAATCGGGAAGGGCGAGGACTGGAGTGGTGCACATAGCCATCTTCAAGGTATGAAAAGCTTGAGCAGCAGCTGGAGTCCAAGTGAAAGAGTTCTTTTTTAGGAGAGCAGTGAGAGGTGCTGCAATCTTCCCATAATTCTTAACAAACTTGCGATAATACCCTGTTAAGCCCAGAAATCCACGCAAGCTCTTAAGAGTCTTTGGGTGAGGCCAGTCTTGCATAGCTTCAATCTTTTTAGGATCCACCCTGACGCCATCCTTGCCAACCAGATGACCCAAGTATTCTACTTATGAGGCACCAAAATCACATTTAGACTGTTTCAGGAAAAGTTGTTGTTGAGAGAGTAGATGGAGAACTCAATCCACATGAGCAAGATGGTCTGTCCAGGTTTTGATATAGATGAGGATATCATCAAAGAAAACTAAGACAAAATGGTGGAGAAAAGGATGGAAGACATGATTCATGAGGCTTTGGAAGATGGAGGGGGCATTACACAAGCCAAAGGGCATGACCAAAAACTCATAGTGGCCCTCATGAGTTCTAAAGGCAGTCTTGGGAATGTCTGCCTCTTTCATACATATCTGGTGGTAGCCCGAACAAAGATCCAATTTAGTGAAGAATTGGGCACCACTCAATTCATCCAGGAGGTCATCAATTACAGGAATGGGGAATTTGACTTTGATGGTAAGTTTGTTGAAGTCACGGAAGTCAGGACACATTCACCAAGAACCTTCTTTCTTTAGGACCATGACCACAGGAGAAGAGTAGGGGCTCGTACTAGGGTGGATAACACCTACATTAAGGAGTTCCTGGACCATTTTCTCAATTTCATTTTTTGGGGAAAAGGGGTGACGATACAGACGGATATTGGGAGGAAGGCTTACGGGTACAAGGGGAATGGAATGATCATGAACACCACGGGAAGGAGGGATTCCATGGGGAGTGGAAAAGACCAATTGATGTTTAGAAAGGATGGCTTGGAGGTCTTGCGGGACCGAGGATGTCTATGTTGCTTGTATGGAATGGAGTTGGGCGATAACACCAGAATGACCTTTTTTGAGCAGCTTTTCCATGCAGTGGGAACTAATGATCTCAGGTGAACCGGTGGTGATGCCTTGGAACCTATATTGGTGGCCCTCCTGGTCGAATTGCATGGTTAAGTCTTTAAAATCCATGAGAATGGGACCCAAAGTCCTTAGCCAGTATGCACCCAACACAATGTCACAACATCCCATGTCGATAGCAAACATATAGGATTTCAGGTGGTAGTCACTAATTTGGAGACGCACATTTTCACAACGCCCTCCACATTTCATGGAACCACCATTGGCAATCATGATTTGGAAATTATTGACGACATGGATGTAGCAATGAGTTTCTTGGGCAATGCGGCAATGAATAAAATTATGGGTGATGCCACTATCAACCAGAATAATGACCTTCTGATGCTTGAAGTAATCGATTATCTTGAGGGTTTGGGGAGCAGAGAAGCCAGTGAGAGCATTGAGGGAAATGACCGGTTCTACTTCAGGAGGGTCTGAGGGAGGGGTTATGTCAGTGGATTCAGGTGACTCAGACACAAGGGGAGTTTCTACATCCTCTTGCAAAATATCCTCGGAGATGGCCATAAAAATATTTTGTTATTTACACTTGTAGCTCGGGAAATATTTTCCATCACAGTTATAATAAAGGCCTTTGAGTTGGCATTCATCCATTTCATCCCTGGTCAATTTTTGGATCTTTAGTGGAGCAGAGGGAGTAGTGGGATTTACTGGTTTAGGGTGAGGGATAAAGGAGGGTTTTTTATTTTGAGAGGATGCCACATGTTGTGCTTCTTTATCTCTTTTAGTAGCCTCCACCCAACTCTGAGGCTGAGCCATGAGAACATGGGCCTGAATCTCATCCTTGAGGCCGCTGATAAAACACTCTCGAAAAAAGGCATCAGACATGCCCTTTGTTCTAAAATCCAGGTGCTCAAAGGCAGTTATAAAGTCTTCCACTATTCCTAATTGTTTCAACTTTGTCAAATGGCCCAAATGGTTGGTGTCAGTGTCAAAGCGTTCATAAAGCTCTTCCACAAAGTGTGTCCAAGCAATATACCCTTGACGAGAAGTTTTTCTCCATTGCCACCATTGTCACCGTTCTTGATCTAGATGGAGAACACCATACCGGAGTTTGGCCAAGTCATTTGTAAAGCCATATAAAGAGAAATAATGTTCCATTTGGGTTACCCAACCAGTGGGGTCCGATCCATCAAATTTGGTCACATCCACCCGTGGAAGGCGTAGGTCACGTTGAAAGTGATGGTTCTGAAATTTATTCGAATGAGAGGAATGGTCACCTTCAAGATGTGGAGGTGAGGAAGAGGAAGGGTTATCTGTAGGGATATGCAGTTTGGTGCAGAGTGCCAAAAAGACTGATTCAAGCTGGGTGGTGAGGTCTTGTTTGATTTCCTCCATTGAGGACTGGATCGTTGTATTGATGGCTGCAACTGAGTTTTTTCACTTCTTCTTGGGTTTCGATGAGACCAAATTGCAAGTTGTTGAAGCAAGCTTCTAAGTCTTGGCTACAGGTATGGGCCATGAGGATGGGGGAACTGAAAAGGAGCGAGCGGGGTCAAAACTTTTGCAGGAAAATGATATGGATGAATGTGAGTTTTTATTTTTTTTCTGCGGAGTTATACTCCGATCTGAAGAATACTACAGAGAGGAAATGCCTAAATGATTAACTAGAAAGAAATGTGTATTTACTTGGCAACCCGAACACAGTTGTGCGGCAATAGATCTTGT
The DNA here is from genome assembly GCA_009831015.1 of Picea engelmannii. Classification (NCBI taxonomy): domain Eukaryota; kingdom Viridiplantae; phylum Streptophyta; class Pinopsida; order Pinales; family Pinaceae; genus Picea; species Picea engelmannii. Next base: position 212,067 of record ML807439.1, read on the forward strand.
CTGTTTTAATTTGATTATGTTTCTGTCCCCAAGGGTTAGGTATTAAAGGGTTCTACAGACAAGGGTTCGCCTTGTGCTATAGCTCTCTGATATACGTGTGGGTTCCAACAGTAGTACTCGGCCCAATATCTCTGGGCACTAACTAAGGAGGATAGACCATACCCTTAGCCATACTACCCGACTACCCAGGTACTAGAGAGTATCTTCCCAAGTGTTGTTCTCGGTGACACTATAGTAGTCAGACGGCCGATCGGTTTATCTAAAGAGGGCTTCATGTAATCTACGCCGACCCATACACAGGTGATGTCTGATGCGCTACCACTCGAAGGGGTACCAACAAGGGTTACAAGGGTGGCCAACAGATGTGCGCTTAAGTACCACTTGTATTTCATGCGTGTATGAATCCCTCAACCATGGGTTTATGCGCATAACGACAGATATATGTGGCTTAAATACGCCGGAATATGTCTCTACCCTGGAAAAAAAAAATAATCCACACTTTCTGCCGAGGAAAGTGCTTCGATACCACTTGTAATATACCATATATAAAATGTATGCATAACAGAAATAAAATGCTAGAAATGACAGAATAACAACAATATAACCAGAACATTCACCACAATAGCATTGAAATGATAAGAGAATAATAATAGAAATAGCACTTTGAATCTGAAAGCAATGTTCACGGGCCTCTTAGAGGGGGAAACCTCCAGTTGAGCAGAGCTCTATTACAATAATATCCAATTTGGGGTTCTCATACCCTCGACTCCTATTTATACTAAAAAGAAGCATCTAGAGGAAGATCCTTCTAGAAGCGAAAGCTTCTATTATGTCTTCTAACATCCGCCTTGTTCTATTTTATTGAAAGGCCTTATTAATATTGACCTTTATTGCATCCGAATATATTTTTCTACCTATGTGCAGGTTAGGACCCTAACAAAAGAGAAGCAAATGTCTTTGACATTTGAATATTGTGGAATCGCCACTGAATTTGTCCTTCATGGAGTTGCCAGATAGAATAATACAACCAAACTAATGCCCTGCCTTTGTCTATCATCAAAAGTTGGGATTATGTCATCTCCCAGGGAATCTTGCTTCATACTCCTTTCCCCGGCAATGGCGCCAATTTGTTATCACTCCAAGAGTCACTCTAGGTTGCAAATCAAGTGAGCTTGGTAACTTAATCAAATGTGTAAATAAGGGTATAAATTGGATCAAATTGAATGACTTGATATGATCTCACTCACTCCAGACACATATGAATACACTCACACAAATAAGGATTTCAACTATACTTGTTCAGAAGGTTTATATAAATATTTAAATGATGAATAATACTTATTATACCAGCAGAAACATACATACATAAGCATACATGAATGGCCAGCTATAACAGGTAAGAGTACTTGCAATTCTAGTTTATCAATGCCAAGATAAGATGACAGTTATCATTCATAATATAAACATGGAAAACATGAATACAATATTCAGCCACAGGTACAGAAAGAAATAAGATGAAGGTCTGAACATCTACAGCAAAAGAAGCTTATATTCCAATATGCATTCAAAAGTCTTTTACAAAGGAGTCTCTCCAAGTCCTCCCAATCCAACCTCCTTTAGCTCCTCCCTTTAGTTATCTTTATAGAGATTACATGCCCATCTAGATCCAAAATAAATGGATCTCATAACCTCTTCACCTATCTTTAGTTATCCAAGTCAAATTCGAATTTATGAGGTGGATGGAAAATACAAACTGTCAAATTTCTGGAAAATGATGCTCAAAGATTCACCTATATCTCCCGAATACAAACAGTTGTTGAAAACCTGAGAGATTTTTTCGAAGAGGAGCTTGAGCTTGTGAAAAAAATATCTCACTTTCGAAAAATACCTTTCCATCTCATCAGAATATATCTCCAAAAAAGATGACTAAACCAGGAAAACACAGATTTCCAAATCTAGTCATATTCCTACAATCTAGGATTTGATCCCTAGAATGTTTCCATTGAGGAAACAAAGTGTCGCCTGCATGATTTGATGGGGGGTGATCTTATATTCAAATATATGTTTCCACCTTGACCCAAAAATCCTCTTTCCAAGTCGAATTTTGACCAAAGCTTATTCATGTTGAAAGTTTGAAGAGTTGGTAGTGCAATACACAGAAAAAACATAGTTTGTGCTACAAACTCCTGTAGGTGACTGTTTTCAACAATTTTGTCCAAAATTACTTAAAAACCTGAAATGAATGTTGGAAAAGGTTGCTTTAAGACCTTAAATTTGACTTCATAACATATAAAATGTTGCAATATATCAGACTTAATCATTTAAACTTCCCCATACTTAATTTTACAAAAAAGGTTTATGCCAAAATGTAATACTCCAAGTGATTTAGACAAACACTCAATGCCTCTGGAATTTCTGCTTGGAAGATGAATACCCTGCACCCTGAAGAGAACCATTTTCCATACTGTCACTGTAAACATATCCCTCTTTGACAAAGTCCATCAATAAACTCTAAAAAACAGAGTATGCTTGTGATATGCATTTCTTATGTATTTAGCACTTGATAGGGTTTTTGATCTTCAACACAAACTGATAAAAAGGTTCATTTGTGCTGCTACCATATGCATCTTCCTCTCTTTCTCCAGATAATGCCCTTCTAGCTTTTGATAAAACCTCCAGCATCCTATGTGTTTGAAGGAGTCCACATGGTTATATTTTTTCCCAATAAGAGTAGTATCAGTAGGTTCAAACCTGATCATAGAGCCTGACCTCTTCCTGGGGATAGGGTCTTTCTGTTGGGTATGTGTTATATTCTTTGCATGTGTGTGTGGGTGTGTTAGATTTGACAACTACGTCTGATGATCCCAACTACCTTTCTGCATATGTGTCATGTGCATCGGGCGCTTTCCTAGGGAGGTCCCAGGGGGGTCAGGTATGGCCCCCTTGGTTACGCACAACATTCAGCTCCGGGCAGTACGGAGTTCGGGGCAGCACCCCGAAATTTTTATTTTTTTCGGGCGGTTTTTGCTATTTTTAGTGGATTTTGTTATTTTTAGTGATTTTCTAAATTAATCCAAAATTAAGTGATTAGGGTTTTGGTAGCTATAGAATACCTAAAACATTGTATATATTGTATGGTGAATGGTGAAATTAATACAATGAAGAGTTGAAAGGTGCGACACCAAGGAAGATTGGCTTTCTCCTCGTTAAGGGTTTCCAGTGTAAATCTTTGTGTACTATGTGTATGAGCCATTGATTAATTTTTGTTTTTCTTAAGAATCTATATGCATTGTTTTACTTCACAAGTTTAAAACTTACACTTTCCTTGGAACCATTTGATATCCAATCACGTGTTGCAAATACTTATGCATGTAAGAAAATTAGAGCAAAAACCCCTAAGGAAAAAACTTCCTTGGTTCCCAGAAAAGCTTAACAATACTTCTTTGATGGTGAGCTGCAACTTTAGATGAGGATATCAAGATTTGATGATTATTTAAGAACCTTTAAAATCTTTCTAATATACCTTTTTCACTTCAAAAGTCCTCAAATGCAAAAACAGAGCTTTTTCATGAGTTGGTAGCGCACTTAGTGTTAAAATAGCGCTTTGTGCTACCAACTTGTCATGATGAGGAATTATTTCAAAATGGACATCCCTTTGTGATTTGAACTAAAATGATGGATCATTATGGACCATAAATTACTAAAACAACTTGTGATTGGCCCTAAAACAATTTCATGACTCAATTAACCACCTAAGACTCCAAATAAAAAAAGGTTTATTTGGGAGCTAACATATGGCTCTAATTGAGGATGGAAGCCTCCATGTGAGGTTCCAAGAACATAGCAGACCCTGTGCCTTTTCGTTCAATCTGAAAACCCTGCAACCTGCTCTGATTATGAGATCAAACCACTCTTCAAAAATATGCATATTGGACTCTGTAGTGCCTAGTCCATTGGGTTATGGAGTCATCTAGTATTAAACATGTACAACCATTCCTTTGTAAACCCTTGATATATGTCACTTACATTATGTTATTGATGTACTAAGATAAACTCTGCTTATTTATTGAAAACTAAAAATCGTCATACTGTAAATCAATTGCAAACTGAAAAAAAAAAAATAAATAAATAAATAAATAAATAAAAAAGGTCAATTATTGAGCTTATTCATGTGCACTCCTAATCTAATCAAATGTACTGGTTGTTGACCAAGTAAAATCATGCTTCCAATGAAGCCATACAAATAAACTCATGACTGAAAGAATTTTTTTTATGCCATTGATTAGAAGATAATAATAAAAGCATAATAGTGACCATAAAAACTCTTTCAGGAGATCACACTTACTGTCAAATTCAAGTGGTATGATAAAATCTAAAAACTTAAGAGAGTCTGAGAGATAAGACTCAAGTAAGGCTACCATAGGGTCTTCAAAACCGAGATCAAAATTATACTGATTCAAAACCATTGAATTCTCATGTATGTCTTCCCTTTTGCTTGAAAACATATGTCCTCCTTGATCTTCCAAGGGAAATTTTTTATCATCACAAATGACAATTTCTTCCTTACCAAACTGATCATATGATGATTGCATAACAGAATTTAAAGAACTCTGATTGTGATAAGCTTTAATTATAGAGTTACTTAGGAAATCATCCAATGCTTCTTTCTCAAAATGACTTAGAATATAATCATTGATATGATCTACATCTTGATTTAAAGCAAGATCTGAACAAATTGTCAAATGTTGTGTCAAATTTGACTCATACTTACAGTCTTCCTGTTGTTCCACCTTGAAAATGGATGATCTCTTCAAATCCATTTCCTCATGGTTGTTGCAACTTCCCTTTGTCTGCAAATCTGAAAAATGTGGGCTGCCCTTACTGATTTCAATTGACATTTGACCAACAGAAAATTGATCCTCATTATTTATAATTGAAGAAATTAGATTTTCAAATATACAGCAATCAGAAATAAATGTAGTGGGAGAACTTTCAGCTTCTTCATTTTCCATTTCAATTTCATGGTCATGTGAAAACATATCATCTTGAAGATCATTAGAGAGTTGTTGCAGATTGTGAGGGAGAAATTCTTCTCTATTTATAACTTCAATCTCATCATGCAATTCATATTCCTCACAACAATTGTCAAATAAAAACTCATCTGAAAAGTACCCTTTGCAATGCTCATTGAATACTATGTGAAACTCTTCCAAAGATGGAATACTAGGAGGGGGTAATGAGAAATACCACTTACATGCATCACCATCCAATGAATGCATGAACATCTTCATGTGAACATCCTCACGTTGTAGATCTAATAGATCCATGCACTCGTGGAACTTGATGAGGTGTTCTGGAGGATTGTCTTATTTCCTCTCTCTGAAGATAGGCAGAAAATCTCCCCATTCTTTCAAATGAGGTACTGGATGTGGGAAACCAGGAACTACAGAGAAGTTGAGAGGTGGAAACCTTCGAGCCAAAAGAGCAACAAATGCCTTTGACATTTGAAGATTGTGGAGTCGCCATTGATTTTGTCCTTCATGGAGTCGCCAGATAGAAGATTACAAACAAACAAATGCCCTGCCTTTGTCTATCGACAAAAGTTGGTACTATGTCGTCTCCTAGGGAAGTTTGTTTCACACTACTTTCCCTGGAAACAACGCCAATTTGTTATCACTCCAAGAGTCACTCTAGGTTGCAAATCAAGTGAGCTTGGTAACTTAATCAAATGTGTAAATAAGGGTATAAATTGGATCAAATCGAATGACTTGATATGATCTCACTCACTCCAGACACATATAAATACACTCAGACAAATAAGGTTTTCAACTATATTTGTTCAGAAGGTTTATATAAATATGTAAATGATGAAGAATACTTATTATACCAGTAGACACATACATACATAAGCATACATGAATGGCCAGCTATAACAGGTAAGAGTACTTGCAATTCTAGTTTATCAATGCCAAGATAAGATGACACTTATCAGTCATTAGATAAACATGGAAAACATGAATATATAATTCACCCACAGGTACAGAAAAGAAATAATATGAAGATCTGAACATCTACAGCAAAAGAAGCTTATATTCCAATATGCATTCAAAAGTCTTTTACAAAGGAGTCTCTCCAAGTCCTCCCAATCCAACCTCCTTTAGCTCCTCCCTTTAGTTCTCTTTATAGATATTACATTCTCATTTAGATAAAAAATAAATGGATCTCATAACCTCTTCATCTATCTTTAGTTATCCAAGTCAAATTCGAATTTATGAGGTGGATGGAAAATACAAACTATCAAATTTCTGGAAAATGATGCTCAAAGATTCACCTATATCTCCCGAATCCAAATAGATGTTGAAAACCTGAGAGAGGTTTTTGAAGAGGAGCTTGTGCTTGTGAAAAACCTCTCACTTTCCAAAAATACCTTTCTATCTCATCAGAATCTATCTCCAAAAAAGATGGCTAAAACAGGAAAACACATATTTCCAAAATCTAGTCATATTCCTACAATCTAGGATTTGATCCCTAGAATGTTTCCATTGAGGAAATGAAGTGTCACCTGCATGATTGTATAGGGCATGATCTTATATTAAAATATATGTGGCCACCTTGACCCAAAAATCCTCTTTTCAAGTCGAATTTTGACCAAATATCATCCATGTTGAAAGTTTGAAGAGTTGGTAGCGCAATACACCGAAAAAACATAGTTTGCGCTACAAACTCCTGTAGGTGACTGTTTTCAACAATTTTGTCCAAAATTATTTTAAAAACTGAAATGAATGTTTGAAAAGGTTTCTTTAAGACCTGAACTTTAACTTCATAACATATAAAATGTTTCAATATATCAGACTTAATCATTTAAACTTCCCCATACTTCATTTTACAAAAAAAGTTTATGCCAAAATGTAATACTCCAAGTGCTTTAGACAAACACTCAATGCCTCTGGAATTTCTACTTGGAAGGCGAATACACTGCACCCTGAAGAGAACCATTTTTCATATTGTCACTGTAAACATATCTCTCTTTGACAAATTCCATCAATAAACTCTAAAAAATAGAGTATGCTTGTGATATGCATTTCTTATGTATTTAGCACTTGCTAGGGTTTTTTATCTTCAACACAAACTGATAAAAAGGTTCATATATGTTGCTACCATATGCATCTTCCTCTCTTTCTCCATATGATGCCCTTCTATCTTTTGACAAAACCTCTAGCATCCTATGCGCTTGAAGGAGTCCACATGATTAGAGTTTTTCTCAATAAGAGTAGTATCAGTAGGTTCAAACCTGACCACAGAGCCTGACCTCTTCATGGGGATAGGGTCTTTCCTTGGAGCCATTTTATATCCAAACACCTGCTGCAAATACTTTTGCACGTAATAAAATTAGAGAAAACACCCCTAAGGACAAAAAATCCTTGGTTCCCAGAAAACCTTAACAATACTTCTTTGATGGCAAGCTGCAACTTTAGAAGAGGATCTCAAGATTTGATGATGATTTAAGAACCTTGAAAAAAAAATTGATATACCTTTTTCACTTCAAAAGTCTTCAAATGCAAAAAAAGATCTTTTTCACGAGTTGGTAGCGCACTTAGTGTTAAAAAAGCACTTTGTGCTACCAACTTGTCATAATGAGGAATTATTTCAAAATGGACATCCCTTTGTGATTTGAAGTGAAATGATGGATCATTATGGACCATATATGACGAAAACAACTTGTGATTGGCCCTAAAACAATTTCATGACTCAATTAACCACCTAAGACTCCAAATAAAAAAAGGTTCATTTGGGAGCTAACACCTTCCATGTGCTACCTGCAAAAAAACTCTTTAAAACAATCATCCAACCTGACCTTTGACCACTTGGACGTCACCCCCAACTGAAAACCAACCTCTTTCCAAACATGTTGGGTAAACATACAGTCAAGGAAGAGATGATAGTTGGTCTTTGGTGTTTGTTTTCACAGGTAGAAAATACTTGGCCCATGTTTACCTCGTTGTTGTAACTAATCCCATGTCAACACCCTCTCCTTTAGCATGAGCCAGAAAAAAATAATTCCCTTTAGAGGCCCCTTGATTTTCCATAACTTTTTATACCACCGTTGAATATTCCCCTCACCTATCTTGAGCATGGCCTAATACCCAAGTTTAGTAGAGTACTGACCACCCGAAAGTTTGGTGTGTTATCACTGAAAGTTACACTTTGACTGCTAAAGTGGAAGCTCAGTACCCATCAATAGGTTTGTAAGGTAATTTTTAAGATAAAATGTCAAATGGGTAAAACTCAGTCCAACAGTGTAAATCACAGGAAATCCTAGATAGGATATATCAACAAAAGAGGTCTTCATGATTGATCGGAATGGCCACAGTTTTGTCAATAGACTGTCTATTGACAAAACTGTGGCCATTCCGATCAATCATGAAAACCCCAACCACGAAAATCTTATTATTAAAAAGAGGTCTTGTCTAACTTGGATCAGGGTTTTAAAGAGTAATATGGATAGAAGGAAGACTTTAGTGAGAAGAATGAAACAAATATGCTATTAGCATCAAGCATTACTAGTAGACAAATGAAGGAAAAGCTTTAGACACAAGAACTTCTTAAATCAAAGCTTTGAACTCTGAGAACAGTTATAACAACATCACAATCAAACCTCCATTTCAATACAGCTATAAAACATCATTTGAAGCATTCAATGACAGTGAATTTCAGAGTGAGCGAGAAATAAGATGGAAGGAAGGAAAATTGATTTCTATTAGACAAAAATTCATCAAGTCTGATACATAAAATCCAGAGTTGGCTATGTTACATTTGTATATCACCAAAAGAGTCTTACATAAACCATTCGAACCTCTACAATGACTTCTAATGCCTATTTTATATCCTAGATAGTGAATGATAGCATTACAATGTGAATTCCATCCTCTAGCATAGAATTCTCCCATCAAAAACTGAAGTAATTACAGTTGTACAAATCGAAAAATAACACATTGCTACAAATAAGGCTAATGCTGGCAACTATCCTAACATCCTTAATATTGCACGATGAAGTGTCCTTTGACTGCATTCCTCTTCTTTCCATGTGTCCCTCCAGCTTTAAACTAACCCCCAAGCAGTTATCCCATGCTTCTCTAACCATCAGGAAATCACTGATCCTCTTAAAATCTCCAAGACATAAGTTCGCAGCATATTTTTGTAGTGCTAACTGTATCAGTTAATTCGCAGCAAAGTTCGTAGCAAAGTTCACAGTGCTTGACTGTAGAAACCAGTCCGCAACTCCAGGCGCTGTGAACTTTCCTGTAGCTGCTGAATACATCTAGTAGAGCCCCAAAACATCCAAAAACCATCTTTAGAGCTAGAGATGCCAGTAAAAACTCATTATCTGGTGTATGAGTTAAAAACTTGATCATATGCATCATACCTCATCAAAATCTCAAAAATGCAAGAAACAAGCATTTTCCAAAACTAAAATTGTTTAAGGCATTTCATCCATTACTTTCTGAGCAGCCTAGAAATCCTCCTTGTGGCTACCTGGGCTAACACATACAAATTCCTCTTGGATAGTTATTCCTTAAAAGGTTGAAACTCCAATTTAATTTTTTTGATCTGAACTTGTAAATCTTTGTTTTGTCTATATAAATTCTTAAGTTGCCTATGGAGAGGCAGAAACCTTTTTGCTACAAACCTGGTCTTATCAATAGTTTCAAGATACATATCCATAAGATCATTCAACTTTTTCCTTTCAACCAACCCTTCTCCTTTCAAATTAGCAATTTCATTTATGGCCTCTTTAAGTTGTTTATTCATCCTTTTAAAGGTAGGTTTCTCTGGAGGAGTGGTTATGTCTATAACCTCAATGTGCTCCTCAATAGGTACATTTTTACCTTTACCTTTTCTCTTGATGGGAGCTTCCACTATGTCTTCTTTTTCAATACTTTCCTTCTTTGTTGATGATCTAGTAAAAGGTCTCCTAACCTTAGCTTTAATTGCAATAGATGGTGAAGGGAAAAGTAACCTCCTTCCTTTTGAGCCTATGTCTTTAGTTGATGGAGTTTCTGCTGACTCTAGAGTTGGTTTGGGTGAAACCTCCCTTTGTGTAGGGTAATGAGATCCCCCTTCTCCTTCTTGTTCCTTAGTTGCTTCATCATTTTTAACAATGTCTTTTCTCTTCCTCTTCTTATTGGTCTTTGTGTGTACAGTACTATCATCCTGAAGAGGGATTTGTACCTTGGATTGTAGAGTAGGAGCAACATTCAATTGAAAGTGTGCATAGGCAATGAATTTCTCCCAGTGAATGTTTTTCTTCTTTAATTCCTCCATCACAAGCATTTTAATAAGCCCTGAATGAAAAAAACTTGTATCAACTTCCTTGGACTTACCCTGTACTCTGTCAGTCATTTTTCCAATACTCCTAAACAAATAAAAAGGAAGATTCATAAGATATTTGCATGTGAAGTGCAGCATAAGTCTTATGTGGTATTGATAAATCATGTTGAATATGCCTTCACAGGTAAAATGTCTTTGGATTACCCTTAGAATCTTATCAAAACCTTCAATCATGTGGCTCCTGGGCACTCCTTTTGATATATTATCTCCTTGATATTCTGGCTTGAGGAATTCTTTGGAGAAGGTTGCATGGCTTTAAACCACCTTTCACCAGTATTAGGTATTTCAGTAGCTACTACTATGGTCACATCAGATACCTCAAGTTCAAGTGTCCCAACTTTGGTTTTGGTTCCATCAAAATTCAAAGCAAATTCCCTAGCCACCTCAAGGTTCCCCCTCTCCATCTTCTGACAGAAACTAAAACATCACAGTCTTTGGAAGACTTCCATGATCAGGGTTCAGCAGCAAAAAGTTGCATGTCATAGGGTTCAGTCCTTACAATGCCCCCTTCCTTGTGATCCTTCTTTTGTTGTGGAGTATCCATTGATGTCATATGAAGAAAATCTTACCACCAATTTTAATAATGCAAGAGGCAAAACAGGAAAAACATAGGACTAGAGTTTTGATGGATGATATTTCTTAAAGGACTGGCTCTGTATAAGGATTAATATGTTTATCATCCTATTTGACCTCCAGGCATAAGGAAATATAGATTATAGTCTGGGAGATTGACGCAAACGCACCCTCTGCCTTGGCAAAGGCCTCTGCACTGACCTCCCAGTCTTTAAGGATCGTTCGTCTATCTCCTTGAGCTGAAGTGGCTCTTTCGATTCCCACTGGAATCTCTATTAAAAATCTGATCCACAGGTCCTTCCTTTTTCTTCACGGCCCGAATGCAACCGTGAACAATTTCCCACAGGAAATGTGATCTAGAGCTTCGGGATTTCCTAATTCCCAATGACAACGATTCCCCGAACGTCGAATCTCCGAAATGTCGAAACACTTTTTTCGGCGACTAGCCCTAAGGGCTAAGTCTTGGCCCACACGACCTTCCCCTATATGACCGCAGTCTATTTCGGGGTTTTGGGCTTTCAAATGCCAAAACACATTTTTCCTCAGGACTCCCGATCCTCCGAATCCCGATTTCCCAATATGACTTCAATCATCATTAGCCCCCTGGGCTATATTCTGATCCCTGTGACCACCATCTCATAGGACCACTGCTCTATGTCCTTCGGGACTTAACTTCGTAAGAGCCCCTTCTCGCCTTAGCCCCATCTGGCTACGCTCTATTCCATGTGACCAGTCCTCATAAGATCGCAGTCTTATCTCTTTCGGGATTTCCTTATTCGAAAGTCCAACCTCCTATCCCCTGGACTCCCGAAATACCAACTCTCGAGAAGCCGATATCCCGAATGCCAAAATGCTAATCCCCTGTCTTCAGGATTCGCGAAATGCCGAATCCTGATTTCCCGAAATTCCTTTCCTTTCAAGGTTTCGATTGTTGACACGCGTCCTCCTATGATGGACGGTTCTCGTCGCTTCGCGCTTTCGTGGTTTTCGATGCCAAAATGCTCCGACTTCTTATCCTCAGAACTCCCGAAATGCCGAATTCCGAAATTTCGATGGACTCTCCCCTTTCGGGACTTTTCCCGAGCCCTTAGATTTCCGCCACGTGTCCTCCTATGATGGACGGTCCTCCATAATTTCGCAATTTCGTGAAATCAAATGCCGATATGCTCCGACATCGTGTCCTCTCCATCCCCGAAGTCCCGACTTGAAATGTGTCGATGGGCTCCTGATCTCCACCACGTGTCTCAATGGATGGACAGCTCAGATCTGTTTCGGGGGTTTCACCATGGAGATTCCCGATCTCCTATCTTCGAGACTTCTGAAATCCCGATTGTCAATATCCTGATGTCATTCCTCTCGTCGGGACTTTCTCCTCGGTTGTTCGCGAAGGTTTAACCCTCACGCAACTCTCGACAGATATGATGGTTGTCGGGTTCTTCGGCTAAGATCTGACGGTTCAGACCTTACCTGCCCTGGGCGCTTCTCCTGCTCCTTGCTGGACGTAGGAAAACTTCAGTGGTCTAGATCTTCTGACTGGATCCGACGGCAATTGTGCTCCTTCCGAGCTTTAGCGCTTTCTTCTGATGCTTGGAAGATTTCATTAAGACTAAAGGCCTTGACCCTTGCCTTTCCTCTGCGAGCTCCATGAATCCGAGTCCTCACCTGCGCTCTCAACACGTTGTTCCTCCTGAGCTTCTTCTTTCGAATCCTCAAAGGATTCTGACGTCTGCACTCCTGCAGAGTCTTCGCACACTAAAGTGTTATCTCTTCTGAGCTTATCCAAATACTCAGACCCCCTAAGGAAATAAATCCTTCTTCTTTCTCCCTCAGATGGAGAATTGGGATGCCCTCCTAACCATCCTTCCCTCAAGCAACCTCTTGCTAAATATGCAGGGTGTTAAACAACCCTGCTAAGATCCCTCAGTGGATTCTTCCTCCAAAATACAGAACTCAACCGATTTCTCTTCTTGTGCCTGTCTGCACACTGTCTCAATGCCCTCCTGGCAGAGTTATACAGAACTCACAGCAGAGTTCTTCTGTGCACTCCTTGCACCTGCTCAATGCCCACCTGGAAGAGCTTCACAGAACTCCTCAAAGATTTTGTATGCAACTGTGTTCTCCCTACACAGCCTTGCCTCCTGAGGTATTCAGCAACCTCACAAGTCTTCCTTCCGTGTTGTTAATTTCAGCTTCCGTGCCCACCTGGCACGCCTCTGTCTGACTTCGCAGAGTTTAGAAATGCACCCTCTGTGCACGTCTATCAGAACCCGCAGCATTCTGTCACACCCTCATGGTGTGAAGCCTCAAAGACCTCTCAATATTGAAGCCAAAACAACCCCTGCAAATGCACAAACATAACATACATTCACAGCCTATAAAGAACACTCACAGGCATTCATTCAACACAGATAATATGCAAGAAAAACTGCTCTGATTTATATTAATCAAAATGTCTCTTTACAAAGGTGTTCTGAGCGCGGACTGTAACAAGGTCACGGCTCCTTCTCTTATTCTCTCTATTCATAGACTCTCTCCCCTCTATGAGATACAATTACCGTCCCAAATATTTTACATGAGGGGGCTCTTCGAGCTCTTCCCTCCAATCTACCTACCCTATTCAATTACATTGAATGGCTATCTAGTCCGCATATCGGATCTAGATCTCAGCCTTTACAACATTAAAGGCCTACCTACTTTACACATGCACAAAGGCACGGCTCCATGGCTCAACAACCTACAACATTAATTACATTCAAATTCAAAAAATGAAGATGAAGGTTGCGCCTCTCTTCATCATTGAAATGCATGGGCGCTGACGTGGCTAGCTGGTTGGTTGACGTGGAGAGATGCTCTTGCATCAAAGATGAAGGAAGGATACATAGAATCATGAATGTATAAGGAAACATCTTGTTGTAAAAAGGTCTTGTTCATCATTTCACTATCCTCTTGCAAAAATTCACAATGACTTTAGAAGCCAACAGCTTTTAAATCTCAGACTAGATAGAATTAAAATTAAAAATGTGAATCTAATGGAAAAGGGTTGTGTAAAATCTTCTGGGACAGGGGATTCGTAGCGCCAAGTTGTTGCACAGAGTTTGCAGTGCCAGAACAAGGGGTTTGCGGCGCTAATTTAAGTAAGCGGAATCAGCTGGACATGAGATATGAAAGGTGGCCTGAAACAAAGGTTTGTTCAAAACTTTGATAAATAAGGCTCAAAGATCATGCAATTGGGTTGGGAAACGTGCTAACAAGGAAAGTGGGAAAGTTTGCAGTTTAGATCACTAGTTCGCAATGCCCAAGAGAATAAATAACAAAACAAATCCTTTCTTGTCCTCCACTTTAGCTAAAAACACTCATGGAGTACTTGGTGGTTGTGACTTGAAGACTGATATCCTTGAGATTGAACAAGTCTGTTTGCAAATGGTCTAACCTCCAACTCACTTTCTCCAACCAGTTCACAGCAATTTTCGTAGTGCATGTATGAAAGCACCAGTGTTTGCAACGCCGAGCTAGAAGTGATTTGAAAACTTGGAGAAAACAGTTAGAATCTTTTATGATGAAATCCTCAGGTTATATTTTTAAAATATAAGTGTTGAAAACAAGGAGATCTTTGATGACAAGACCCATGAGCACAATGATGGTAATGAAAGCATATTTTACTTTGGATGCATTGCGAACTCTCTGATGAGTTGGCAGCGTACAAATCGAACCATGATTTGACACTCTAATGGGTAAAGGGACAAAATGGATGGGTATGCATACATGATGGAAGAGGTGACATGTCAAGGTGGTAGTGGAGGCATAAAATATATTAAAGATGATGGCTTTTCCAACTTATCATGATGATCAAGATGTAACCCCAGGATTATAGACCAACCTCAACACTACTCTTTAGTTTATTTGTGTCAAAACCCAAAAATGACTATAGGAAAAAGACAGCCAAAAAATTAAAACAACAGTAATGACTCAAAATCAAAAACCTAAAGACTTTTTGACCCAAAAGATTTTATGTGATAACATGGTGTACCAAACCAATTCGTCCTCATTACCCATCAAATGAATCTAATTATTTTAGTTATGATGTATAATGTGACCAATCCAAAGACCAAGTGACATCCAAACCTAGGCATGTTGTTGAATGCCAACCTTGTTTCCAAATAGTTGTAACCAAAGGAGAACCAATTTTGTTCAAAGTGTAGTTGCCCAAATCCTGTAGAAAGTAACTAAAGCCTATGGTAGAAAGATATTCTCCCCACATCCAACTATTGCGTCAATGCCAACTCTCACTTGTGTGTCGTTGCCAACTTTCCATGCCATGTACCTCCCTGCCACTAGAAATGCAAGTGTCATTTCTCTCCATTGATTCGAGACATTTGTTGTAGTTTTCCGCCCCAAATGGATCTAGTCCATGATAGGATTGGATGCAACATATTTATCAATAAGGATACGCATCCATGGACTATCTTGTGTCAAGAAAACCCACAATGATTTGGCAGCCAAAGCACAACCTAAGACTGAAACTTCTTTCAACTCCCATCCACCCAAATGTTTTGGCTTGGAAAGGCATTTATGATTTACCAAGTGCATCCTTTATAATTTGGGCTTCCCTTCCACAGAAAATTAAAAAACAGCTTCCTTATGAGACTTAAGATTCCTTTCTATATGAGTGCTAACAAGTGGCAATATACAGGAACAGCCTCAACAACTAATTTAATAATAACTAACCTCCCACCTCTAGAGATCCACCGATTACACCAATGATTAAACTTGTGTTCTATCTTGGAGAGTAACCAAGACCAATCTATTATCCCATAATTATTGGGCTTTAGCATAAAACCCAAACATTTGATCCCTTCACCCAGAGCTTGTAATGGAAAATTGAACAAGTTTGAAAATATATTTTGGATATCCTCATCATTATTTGGAAGGAAGATCGTATATTTTCCCACATTAATGAGCATTGCCATTGCGTCACAGAAAAGGTTCAAAATATCCTTCAAAATATTTCCTTCGGCTTTTGCACAATAACAGAAAATTAGTACGTCGTCAACAAACAACGAATGTGTTAAATTTTCATGTCTCCCCATCTTAATCCCATGGAAAGTATTAACCTTATTTGCTTCAACAATTGCATGACTAATACCATCTGCCACCAGCAAGAAGAGATACAACAACAACAGGAAACCTTGTCTAAGGTCACAACCCAATTTGGAGAATGACAACCCTTATCCATTGATTAAAATTGCAAAGGAAATTGCATTGGCACACAAAATGATCCATTTTACCAATGGAAGCTCAAACCCAATGTGCAGAAGTAATAATTGAAGATAAATCCAATAGATCCTATCATAGGCCTTGGAAAGGTCTATTTTGATAACTGAGACAACACTCTTATGTACTTTGATGGTGTGATTACCCTCATGCGCCAACCCAATGGCTTCATGGATAATCTTTCCCTTGAGAAAACTAAATTGCTCTACAGATATGACATTTGACAAGATTGGTTTGATTCTTATCGCAATAATTTTTGCAACGATCTTATAAAAACAATTACAAAGGGAAACAGGTCGAAAGTCTTCAAAGGAAGAATGGCAATCCAATTTCAGGATAACAATAATGAAAGTAGAGTTAACGATGTGAGGCATCTTACCCAAGAGGCGAATCTCTTCCACCATGTAATGAACCTCCCATTTCGTTACGACAACAAGCCTCACATAACAAGTGCAAAAATGTTTTTGTGTGTGTGTGTATGTAGGAAGGTAATAATGACATTATACTCAACATCACAACACGACGACGAACACAAAGCATGCAACTCACGCCACAACAAACATAACAACCTAACATAAAAGCACATCAAGCACCTGGAAGCAATGTACGACATTCAACCGACAAAGAATAAGAATGACTACCCGTCCGTCCTACCCTGCAATGGTTAGGACCTCCAGGACACATAAGCAACGCTCAAGCCCAGGTTCCCATCGATTTTGACCATTTAAGGTCTCAAGGCTGGCAACTGTTCTAAGGAACAAGGAGGTGTCTATATCCCACCCGACACAAGCAGACCAAGCCTACTAAGCTAAGGACAATCATCCTAACAACCCCACGCACCCAAAATTAATTACACAAGTAACTAGAACCCTTACAGTGAGAAACCAAGCACATTAAATGTTTACAAAACCAAGTACAAACATTAATTAAAATGAACAACAACACCCTCAACGGGAAGCGCAAGCTAAAAACGACTTCGTCAACAACCCAACCATTAATCAAGGCTAAAAGGTCAATATCTATGATTTAAATTGGTGTTAATTACAGATCAATTAACCAGTCTAAATTCCATTAGTCAACGAGTTACCAACCGAACTTAACATGAATTACGACTCAATTTAGTGTGTCTGAGTTACCAATTAGGCGATATCTATATATCCAACTAACATCAATTACATATCTAAATTAGCAAGTCTAAAATTTGCAATCTAGTCTTTACTCACCATACAAATTTTAATATTTATTACAACCTAAATGGACAATTCTATATTAATCTGAATCCCCATCCAACTAGCCATAAACTTGAATAACAACATTAACATTCTTAAAGTGGAATGCTACCATTAGCACTTATAAGCAATTAAATCTCAACATGTAGTCTAGCTATATTGATCGAACTAACAATGTTAGCGGTCTACTATCATAGAGAAGGGAATTGCTAACTATTAACAGTGTTGTAGCAATTTAACAAGGTGATTATCATAGCAGTTACATGACAATTAATATAGCATTAACAAGATAGTTTACATGATTGTTTTCATAATAAGTAATATAGCAATAACAAAGCATTTAACATTCTAGTTAACATACAATTAACATAACATTAACAAGGCAATTTGTATCACTGTTAACATAACCATTCATAGCGCAATAACCAGGCGATTTATATAACTGTTAACTATTTATCTCGTTGTGGAATTTAATCAATAGAAGGAATCTGTTGACCAATAACATTGTTGTAGCAATTGTTCTGGCAATTAATAAGGCAAAAATATAGCATTTCATATTGCAATTAACATGGCCTTTAACAGAAAAAGAAGGTTGCTAACCATTAACATTGTTGCAACAATTATTCTAGTAATTAATAAGGCAACAAAATAGCATTTATTATTGCAGTTAACATGATAATCAACATGGCCAGTAACATTGCTATGGTAATTAAAGCTTGGTAGAGAGAACGTTGGGTATGCGTTCAATGTGAAGGAGAATAAAAGGGACAAACAAAACTGCAGAAGGACCAACTCGTGGTCAGTCAACAGCAACTCAAGGAATCATTAAGGCAAGTCGTGGTCAATTAAGACGGCAACACAGTCAATTTCTAATTATCAAAAACGTGATCACTCTAGCAAGTAAAGTTGTGATTTAAATGGATAAAATCGTGGGTAATTTCTACAGCAACACAGTCAACTTCTGATTATCAAAAACGTGGTCATTCCAGCAAGTAAAGTTGTGATTTAAATGGATAAAATCGTGGATGATTTCTACAGCAACACAGTCAACTTCTTATTATCAAAAACATGGTCATTCCGGCAAGTAAAGTTGTGATTTAAATGGATAAAATCGTGGGTGATTTCAGCATGCAACACAGTGTGTTTTTACTTTCCAAATCGTGGTCTTTCACAATAGGAAATTTGATGAATTGAAAAGCAAAAACGTGGGCATTAACAGGAATCAAATGGCAGCAAAATTTTAAAGCAAAACACAGTCTTCATCAAGGGAAAAATCGCCCCAAAGGTAAAATGAAATGCAGACAAGAATAATTCCTCTTTTCCATCACCAGAATACAAAATAAAAATGCAGACCAGAAATCATTTCGTTTTTCATTGCCAAAATACCCAATGTAAAATGTAGAGATGAATTCATTTCGTTTTTCATTGTCAGAATACCCAATGTAAAATGCAGAGATGAATTCATTTTGTTTCTCATTGCCAGAATACCCAAAATAAAAATGCAGACCAGAAATCATTTTGTTTTTCATTGCCAGAATACCCAATGTAAAATGCAGAAATGAATTCATTTCGTTTTTCATTGCCAGAATACCCAGTGTAAAATGCAAAGATGAATTCATTTCGTTTCTCATTGCCAGAATACCCAAAATAAAAATGCAGACCAGAAATCATTTCGTTTTTCATTGCCAGAATACCCAATGTAAAATGCAGAGATGAATTCATTTCGTTTTTCATTGCCAGAATACCCCAATATAGCGCAAACAATAGTAATAGAATGCAAGGATCCAATGGGAAGGGTCATGGAATGATTGCAGGGGTTCTATCAGTCAAGGCATAGGTAAAACCAACCAGGACACAAGATAATCCACACGCAGAGGTCGTTTCCAGATGGCGGAATCAACAATCAGCCAGGGACAAACATCAAGGGTAGATGGCTAACAGGTTCATCCTTCGCTCATCATCCTCGCACAGAAAAGCAGGGCGTTGAGATCCATAGGTATTTTAACGCTAAGGCGACGATCGTAGATTAGGCTCCTGGCCGACTGCTCAGGCGAGAACTAGTGAGCTAGGGACAAAGGATAAACAACCACAAAGGTCATAATCAACTGACGCAGGGCGCGCCACCCAGGCACGTCCACTCGCAGGATCTTCTTCTTCTTGGCCCGAACAACTCCAAGGTTCTTCTACTTCCCTATCGGGAATTATCTACCCACAGATTCTTTCGCTGGACTTCCCTCCTTCTGCTTATCGGAGGATCGGAACTCACGACTTTGCGAGTCCAAAGGTCAGTGGTCGGGTGTGAATCTTACAAGTCCCCGAGCGTCGATATGAATCAATGTTGCCCTCACCCTTCTCCTATCGCGATTTATCCTATCGCGACTTCGAAACTCGCTATGTCAAACACTTGGGTTTCCAACTCCCGATACCTGGTGCGCCGAAATGCCGATGCGCACGTGAATTGATTTTTCAACGGTCCCTTATCTCGTCGAGACTTCAGACTTCGCGAGATCGCGAATCCTAACGCCGATATTTGGGGACTTCTCGCGGCGAGATCCCGATGGCTTATGCCATCTGTCCTCCACTCACCGACTCCGCTATGGCCCACACTGTCCTCCAACGGTCGGGATATCACTTCTCACAATATCGCGATCCCCGCGGCCAAATCCTCGATTCTTTTCTCACGAGACCCCAATACACGATCCTACGTGTAGACCCGACGATTCTCCTTTGATCTGGATCCAACGGCTATTCTCCTTCTCGCTCCTCGCGTCTTCGTGACTTGGGATACCCAATACTTGGGCTCTCACCCTGCGAACTCCCGAGTTCACGAGATCTCTCGATCTCTGCCACCTGTCCTACTCAGATGGATGGCTCCTAGTCCTCTCGCCACTTCGCCGCTTCATGTCCTCGCGCTTCGCGACTTTTAACACCAAATCCTCAGCCTTTCCACCCACGAGATCCCGACATGCGATGTGCCACCTGTCCACTTGCCGACTTCTGTGGCCCCACACCGCTCTCGTGGTCGTCGAGATATCGTGTATCGTAATATCGCGATTCTCGTCACCAATCCTTGGACACCTTTCTCACGAGGTCCCGAGAGGCGATCTCGTGAATAATCCAACGGCCCTGACCGATTTGGATCAACGGTACTGCCCCTCCTAAGCTTAGAAACTCTCCACACTTGCGTTGTAACTACCTCGCGCCTTGGAAGATCAAACGGCTCTCGGAACTTCATGATATCTCCTCCAAAGATTTCGTCTGTCCATTCTCCCCCTTGATGATGCTGCGAAATGAATAAGTGACTCTCCGTGAGACTCCTTCGCCGCTTCGCCAACCTGTGACGTTTCTTGCAACTTCAAGTCGCACTTATCTACGCTGATATTCAGCGACTCAGAGGCCTACCCTTCCTGAGCTTTTCTAAATTACTTCAACCTCAACGAGGTTCTTTGCACAGACTCCTTGCGGCAAACCTGCGAACACTTCAACTGTTCAAGCTTCCTTTGACTCTGTGCACTCCTACAGCAGCCGTCTTCGGATACCCTGCTCAAAATCGCAACTCTGAGACTTAGCTTGGCCTGTGCACTCCTTGCATGGAACTATGCCTAACTGCACCTTCGAGACGAATGAGAACAAAAGTTAACTCTCTGAGCCTTCTCTCAACGCACTCCTTGTGGACGACTTCAACTGCACTCCTTGCAGGAATCCTTGCTCAAGTAGAGAAACAATTGTAACTCATTCCACTTCTTCTCAGATTTCAATCTCAACACATGAAATCATACATCCAGCATAATAGAAAATGCTTAACAGGAAGTAACTACTCATGAGCATAGCATTCAACACACATACACAGAGAATAACACAACAACCATGAGTCTGAATCAATTCCTTCTATTAGTCCAAGATCTGTACATGGGTGTTCTTCTACAGTTCTCTGTTTTCTCTCCTACGCTCTGGACTCTTCTAACTCTTCCTGAACTGAACTGAACTACTTTACAATGCACAATGAGGTGTCTATATTCGTTCTTCCTCCTTTTCCTAAGACTGTCTAATCTAATATTCAATTCTACCTACTTACATTTACTACTATAAATGCCTCTGTCTATCTCAGACGAGAGCGTATGGCTCGAGGTCTGATTACATTTTACCAAGGCACCTAAATTTAAATGATCTCATTTATGTTTAGCGCATCAACTTCAAGGTAAAATTTTAAAAATTGACGCTGGCGTGTGCTCAGCTATCCTTTGTCTTCTGTGCTGGCTCGCTTGTCTCAGGAGATGCTCCTGCATCATACTCCCTCACTTAAAAATTTGCATGGGCTCTTGTCCATGAGCTCCGGCACGGTATGTCCATGCTTCTGTATCTCTGCTTCAGTCTCTCAGTTGGCATCTTCAACTGGATGGTCCTTCCACCTGACCAAATATTCGAAATATTCTTTCCTTCTAGTTTTCTTACCCACTCGTTTATTCAGTATATGTTCCATCTGTGGCTTCTCTGCAATTGGCATCTGCTTCTGCCAGTGGATCTTTGGTTGATCATCACTTTCTTCTCCTGCTTCATCAGCTTTATATGGATATAAATACGAAATATTAAATGTCGGAGATATTCTGATCCCATACGGTAACTCAATTTCATAAGCATTATGTCCCATTTTCTTCAAAACCTTGCATGGTCCAATCTTCTTCATTTTTAATTTATTATATGTTCCCCTCGAGAACCTTTCTTTCCTCAAATGCACCAGAACTAGATCACCAACTTCAAACTGAAGTTGTCTTCTATGCTGATCTGCTCTGCGCTTGTACTCCTGGCTTGATTTCAATAGTCGCTCCTTCACCCTGGTGTGAAGTTCTTTCATCGCTTCAGCGAATGCTTCTGCACGAGCGCTGCTAGTCGCAGTTTGTTTTGAATCCCTCAATTCAGAAACTTCTCTCGGCTGCATTCCATATACAATTTGAAATGGACTTCGGCCTGTGCTCCTGTTCAGTGAATCATTGTATGCGAACTCTGCTTGCGGTAATATGTTATCCCAGCTGTTATGGTGCTCTGTCAACAAGCTTCTCAACAAGTCTCACAGACTTCTGTTGACCACTTCTGTTTTTCCATCCGTCTGAGGATGATAAGCAGAACTAAACATCAAATTAGTTCCTAGCTTCTTCCATAATGTCCTCCAGAAATGCCCTATGAATTTTGTGTCTCTGTCTGAAACTATGCTTTTCGGCAATCCATGAAGTCGAATGACCTCCTTGAAGAACAGATTTGCAATGTGAGTCGCATCACTGGTCTTCTGGCATGGGATAAAATGTGCCATCTTGGAAAACCTATCCACTACCACAAAGATGGAATCAACACCTCTTTGGGTCCTTGGCAACCCCAATATAAAATGCATGCTAATTTCATCCCACGGCTTGTCTGGTATGGGCAATGGCTGATAAAATCCTGCATTCTGCTTCCTCCCCTTTGAGTGCTGGCAAATTCTACATCTGTCAACAAACCTCTTGACCTCTGACCGCATCCCTGGCCAAAAGTATGACTCGCTCAGCTTTGCAAATGTCTTATCATGACCGAAGTGTCCGGCCAATCCCCCACTGTGTTTCTCTTTCAACAGATTCTCCCTCATGGAGCAATTCAGAATACACAACTGATTGCCTTTAAACAGCAACCCTTCCTGGATCACGTACTCTATCCACTGACTTATGTCTCTGAGAACTGGATTCTCAGTTGCTTCATGCGCTTCCTTAAAGTTTGAATCATCTGCATACATGTCCTTAAGATCATCAAAGCCTAATGTCCGGACTTTGAACTCCTGCAATAGCAAACACTTCCTGCTCAAAGCATCAGCAACTTTGTTAGCAGTACCAGAAATATGTTTTATCACAAAAGTGAAATTTTGCATGTATTCAACCCATTTAACATGCCTCTGATTCAACTTTTCTTGATGAGTCACAAATTGTAATGCATGGTTATCACTATATAAAACAAATTCCTTTGGAATCAAATAGTGTCTCCATTTCTTCAATGCCTGTATGATGGCATAGAATTCCTTATCATACGTGGAGTACTTTTCTTTTGCCTCATTCAGCTTCTCGCTGAAATATGCAATCGGCCTGTCTTCCTGGCTCAAGACTGCTCCTATGGAAAACCCTCTTGCATCACATTTTACCTAAAATGTTTTCTGAAAATCCGGCAACACCAACACCGGTTGTTCTGTAATCTTCTGCTTCAACAGATTGAAGCTCTTCTCAGCCTCTTCCATCCAGTGAAAAGATTTATGTCTTTTCTTCACTGTATCCATCATTGCTGCACTAATCCCACTAAAATTTCTAATGAATTTTTGGTAGAAACTAGCCTGTCCATGAAAACTCCTCACCTCAAATACGTTCCTCGGTGATGGCCAATTCTTGATTACTTCCACCTTATCCGGATCCATTCTCAACTCATTAGCTGAAATAACAAAACCCAAATAAATGAGTTATGTCTTCATAAATGAGGACTTCTTCATGTTTATCAGCAGCTTCTCTTATTGTAATCTCTTCATCACAATAGCCAAATGCTTCAAATGCTCAGTCTTTGTCTTACTGAAAATCAATATGTCATCCAGGTACACGATGACAAATTTCCCGATGAACTCCTTCAGGACTTCATTCATCAACCTCATAAAGGTACTCGGTGCATTCGTCAAGCCAAACGACATGACAAGCCATTCATACAAACCTTCGTTTGTCTTGAACGATGTTTTCCATTCGTCACCTTCTCTCATATGAATCTGATGATATCCACTTTTCAAATCTACCTTTGAAAAAAAAATTGCTCCACTTAAGCAATCCATCAGATCATCCATCCTCGGCAATGGGAATCTATACCTGATAGTTATCTTATTAATGGCTCTTGAATCAATGCACATCCTCCAGCCTCCGTCTTTCTTCGGACTGAGTATTGTCGGAACAGCACACGGACTCAAGCTTTCTCTGACCAATCCCTTGTCCAATAAATCCTGGACCTGCTTTTTGACCTCCTCATTCTCCTGTGGCATCAATCTGTACGCGGATTTGTTTGGCAAACTAGCTCCTGGTATGAGGTCTATATGATGACTCACACTTCTTATCGGTGGCAACGAATGAGGTAGTTCGTCCACTACAATATCAGCGAACTCTTTCAGCAGTTCCTGAACTTCTTCTGGCAAATCATCCACCCTTGTACTAGTCAGAACTATTCTTGGTTTTCTGACCACAAAGAATTGTGGATCCTCCTTCTTCTTAACTTCTGTAAGAAGTTCCTTCCCACTCATGAGAAGTACTGTGTTGTTTACCCCCGGCTTCACCTCTTTATCTTCAATTGGGTACAACATATGAGTTCTCCCATTCCTCTCCAGGGTATATGTATTCATTCTCCCATCATGAATTACATTTCTATCATATTGCCATAGTCTGCCCAGCAATAAATGACAGACATCCATAGGAATAACATCACATAAAATCCTATCATTATATCCTCCTATCTTAATGTCAACTAAGCATTGTTTAGTGACATTTACCTGATGTCCCCTCTGTAGCCATGAAACTTTGTATGGACTCGGGTGATCAGTTGTCTCCAGCTCTAGATTTTCTACCATCTCGGTTGAAACGAGATTATCGGTGCTTCCACTGTCCACGATGACCTTGAACACTCTATCCTTGGTCTTGCAAGCAGTCCTAAAAAGATTGTTCCTCTGTGCTGAATTCTCCATCTCCTTCTCTGGCATCAAACGAACTTTCCGCATCACCAGCGATCTTCCGCCTTCAGCGTATTCTGTCTCAACATCTCGCCTCTATGCCTCGCCGATGTGAGTCTCTCTAGTTTCTTTCTTTTTCTCTGGACACTCAAATGACTTGTGCCCATTTTTTCCACATGTGAAGCATGTGATTACTCCACCTCTTCCTCTTCCTCTACCTCTGGTACGAGGAATCCTATTATTATCAGCATATCCTCCTCTCTGCTCAGTATGTTGTTCTCTTTGCTCAGTATATCGCCCTCGCTGTGAACTTCCACCTCTCTCTGTCTAAGTCTGAGGTTTCTTCCGGTCATCCTTGGGCTTCTGGTATTTATCTTGGGCAACTGATTTGCCTTTGGGATGACTCCTGCCTCTGCCTCGCTGACCTTTCTTACGGCTCATCTTCTCTTCAGCTTTCAAATCCATTTGATAGGCATCCTCCACCGTTCAGATGGTTGCCATATTTATTTCATCTTGAATTTCATACCTCAGGCCATTCATATACCTGGCCACCTTTTCGTCATTGCTTTCGCGATGACCTACCCTGATATTCAACCTGTAAAATTCCTCAGTATACTCCTTCACTGTCATCAGCTTCTGTCTCAGGTTCTGCATCCTCCTGAACAGAGAAATTTAATAATCTCTGGGAATGAATTTTGCTTTCATCTTTGCAATCATCCTGTCCTAGCTCTTAATTTTCTGCTTGCCCTAGCAACGCCTGTCAGCTTGTAGTTCATCCCACCACAAGGCTGCATGTCCCTTTAATATCGTGACGGCATGCCTGACCTTCTTATCCTCTTCGATATCTTCATAATCGAAGTAAGTGTCTAGAGCTCTAATCCAATCTAGCAGCTCTTCCGCATCCAGATTTCCCTCATAAACTGGGATGTCCATCTTTACCTTTGTACTCATTCTTGCAACAGCTTTGAGTAAGCGTTCACTCGCTGCATCTTCCGTTGGGATTTCTTCTCCTCCGTGTCCAGCATCCCTTTCATCTTCAGATTCACTGATATCTCCTACATCAGCTTTGCGCCTTCGTGATGTCTCCATGTCCTCCATTCTGGCACGAAGATTTCGTATTTCTCTCTCCATGTTTGGATTCTGTCCTTGCCTACCTCTTTCTCTGGACAATTCCCTTTCCTCCTCTGGATCGGGTGATTGCCTACCCCTTCTCCTTGGCGGCATGGTGAACTCTCCTTGTCCTCTTCTACAGAAAGAAAAGAAGCTTTTCTAAGCTCTGATACCGCTTGACGCAGGGCGTGCCACCCAGGCACGTCCGCTCACAGGATCTTCTTTTTCTCGGCCCGAAGAACTCCAAGGTTCTTCTACTTCCCTATCGGGAATTATCTACCCACGGATTCTTTCGCTGGACTTCCCTCCTTATGCTTATCGGAGGATCGGAACTCGCGACTTCGCGAGTCCAAAGGTCAGTGGTCGGGTGTGAATCTTACGAGTCCCCGAGAGCCGATATGAATCAATGCTGCCCTCACCCTTCTCCTATCGCGATTTATCCTATCGCGACTTTGCAAATCGCTATGTCAAACACTTGGGTTTCCAACTCCCGATACCCGGTGCGCCGAAATGTCGATGCGCACGTGAGTTGACTTTTCAACGGTCCCTTATCTCACCGAGACTTCAGACTTCACGAGATCACGAATCCTAACGCCGATATTTGGGGACTTCTCGCGGCGAGATCTCGATGGCTTATGCCATCTGTCCTCCACTCACCGACTCCGCTATGGCCCACACTGTCCTCCAATGGTCTGGATATCGCTTCTCGCAATATCACGATCCCCGCGGCCAAATCCTCGAGTCTTTTCTCACGAGACCCCAATACACGATCCTACGAGTAGATCCAACGGTTCTCCTTTGATCTGGATCCAATGGCTATTCTCCTTCTCGCTCCTCGCATCTTCGTGACTTGGGATACCCAATACTTGGGCTCTCACCCTGCAAACTCTCGAGTTCACGAGATCTCTCGATCTCTGCGACCTGTCCTGCTCAGATGGACGGCTCCTAGTCCTCTCGCCACTTCGCTGCTTCATGTCCTCGCGCTTCGCGACTTTTAACACCAAATCCTCAGCCTTTCTACCCACGAGATCCTGACATGCTATGTGCCACCTGTCCACTTGGCGACTCTTGTGGCCCCACACCGCTCTCGTGGTCGTCGAGATATTGCGTATTGTAATATCGCGATTCTCGTCACCAATCCTTGGACACCTTTCTCACGAGGTCCCGAGAGGCGATCTCGTGAATAATCCAATGGCCCTGACCGATTTGGATCAACGGTACTACCCCTCTTGAGCTTAGAACCTCTCCACACTTGTGTTGTAACTACCTCGCACCTTGGAAGATCTAACGGTTCTCGAAACTTCATGATATCTCCTCCAAAGATTTCGTCTTTCCATTCTCCCCCTTGATGATTCTGCGAAATGAATAAGTGCCTCTCCGCGAGACTCCTTCGCCGCTCCGCCAACCTGCGACATTTCTTGCAACTTCAAGTCGCACTTATCTACGCTGATCTTTAGCGACTCAGAGGCCTACCCTTCCTGAGCTTTTCTAAATTACTTCAACCTCAACGAGGTTCTTTGCACGCATTTCTTGCGGCAAACCTGCGAACACTTCAACTGTTCAAGCTTCCTTTGACTCTGCGCACTCCTGCAGCAGCCGTCTTCGGATACTCTACTCAGAATCGCAACTCCGAGACTTAGCTTGGCCTGTGCACTCCTTGCACGGCACTGTGCCTAACTGCACCTTTGAGACGAATGAGAACAAAAGTTAACTCTCTGAGCCTTCTCTCAATGCACTCCTTGCGGACGACTTCAACTGCACTCCTTGCAGGAATCCTTGCTCAAGTAGAGAAACAATTGTAACTCATTCCACTTCTTCTCAGATTTCAATCTCAACACATGAAATCATACATCCAGCATAATAGCAAATGCTTAACAGAAAGTAAATACTCATGAGCATAGCATTCAACACACATACACAGAGAATAACACAACAACCATGAGTCTGAATCAATTCCTTCTATTAGTCCAAGATCTGTACATGGGTGTTCTTCTACAGTTCTCTATTTTCTCTCCTACGCTCTAGACTCTTCTAACTCTTCCTGAACTGAACTGAACTACTTTACAATGCACAATGAGGTGTCTATATTCGTTCTCCCTCCTTTTCCTAAGACTATCTAATCTAATATTCAATTCTACCTACTTACATTTACTACTATAAATGCCTCTGTCTATCTCAGACGAGAGCGTATGGCTCGAGGTATGATTACATTTTACCAAGGCACCTAAATTTAAATGATCTCATTTATGTTTAGCACATCAACTTCAAGGGAAAATTTTAAAAATTGGCGCTGGCGTGATCTCAGCTATCCTTTGTCTTCTGTGCTGGCTCACTTGTCTCGGGAGATGCTCCTACATCATACTCCCTCACTTGAAAATTTGCATGGGCTCCTGTCCATGAGCTCCCGCACTGTATGTCCATGCTTCCGTATCTCTGCTTCAGTCTCCCAGCTAGCATCTTCAACTAGATGGTCCTTCCACTTGACCAAATATTCGAAATATTCTTTCCTTTTGGTTTTCTTACCCACTCGTTTATTCAGTATATGTTCCATCTGTGGCTTCTCTGCAATTGGAATCTGCTTCTGCCACTGGATCTTTGGTTGATCATCACTTTCTTCTCCTGCTTCATCATCTTTATATGGATATAAATCCGAAATATTAAATGTCGGAGATATTCCGATCCCATCCGGTAACTCAATTTCATAAGCATTCTGTCCCATTTTCTTCAAGACCTTGCATGGTCCAATCTTCTTCATTTTTAATTTATTATATGTTCCCCTCGGGAACCTTTCTTTCCTCAAATGCGCCAGAACTAGATCACCAACTTCAAACTAAAGTTGTCTTCTATGTTGATCTGCTCTGCGCTTGTACTCCTGGCTTGATTTCAACAGTCGCTCCTTCACCCTGGTGTGAAGTTCTTTCATCGCTTCAGCGAATTCTTCTGCACTAGCGCTGCTAGTCGCAGTCTGTTCTGAATCCCTCAATTCAGAAAATCCTCTCGGCTGCATTCCATATACAATTTGAAATGGACTTCGGCCTGTGCTCCTGTTCACTGAATCATTGTATGCGAACTCTGCTTGCGGTAATATGCTATCCCAGCTGCTATGGTGCTTTGTCACCAAGCTTCTCAACAAGTCTCCCAGACTTCTGTTGACCACTTCTGTTTGTCCATCCGTCTGAGGATGATAAGCAGAACTAAACATCAAATTAGTTCCTAGCTTCTTCCATAATGTCCTCCAGAAATGCCCTATGAATTTTGTGTCTCTGTTCGAAACTATGCTTTTCGGCAATCCATGAAGTCGAACGACCTCCTTGAAGAACAGATTTGCAATGTGAGTCGCATCACTGGTCCTCTGGCATGGGATAAAATGTGTCATCTTGGAAAACCTATCCACTACCACAAAGATGGAATCAACACCTCTTTGGGTCCTTGGCAACCCCAATATAAAATGCATGCTAATTTCATCCCACGGCTTGTCTGGTATGGGCAATGGCTGATAAAATCCTGCATTCTGCTTCCTCCCCTTTGAATGCTGGCAAATTCTACTTATGTCAACAAACCTCTTGACCTCTGACCGCATCCCTGGCCAAAAGTATGACTCGCTCAACTTTGCAAATGTCTTATCATGACCGAAGTGTCTGGCCAATCCCCCACTGTGTTTCTCTTTCAACAGATTCTCCCTCATGGAGAAATTTGTAATACACAACTGATTGCCTTTAAACAACAACCCTTCCTGGATCACGTACTCTATCCACTGACTTCTGTCTCTGAGAACTGGATTCTCAGCTGCTTCATACGCTTCCTTAAAGTCTGAATCATCTGCATACATGTCCTTAAGATCATCAAAGCCTAATGTCCGGACTTTGAACTCCTGCAACAGCAAACACTTCCTGCTCAAAGCATCAGCAACTTTGTTAGCAGTACCAGAAATATGTTTTATCACAAAAGTGAAATTTTGCATGTATTCAACCCATTTAACATGCCTCTGATTCAACTTTTCTTGTTGAGTCACAAATTGTAATGCATGGTTATCACTATATAAAACAAATTCCTTTGGAATCAAATAGTGTCTCCATTTCTTCAATGCATGTATGATGGCATAGAATTCCTTATCATACGTGGAGTACTTTTCTTTTGCCTCATTCAGCTTCTCGCTGAAATATGCAATCGGCCTGTCTTCCTGGCTCAAAACTGCTCCTATGGCAAACCTGCTTGCATCACATTTTACCTGAAATGTTTTCTGAAAATCCGGCAACACCAACACCGGTTGTTCCGTAATCTTCTGCTTCAACAGATTGAAGCTCTTCTCAGCCTCTTTCGTCCAGTGAAAAGATTTATGTCTTTTCTTCACTGTATCCATCATTGTTGCACTAATCCCGTTGAAATTTCTAATAAATTTTCGGTAGAAACTAGCCTGTCCATGAAAACTCCTCACCTCAAATACGTTCCTCGGTGATGGCCAATTCTTGATTACCTCCACCTTATCCGGATCCATTCTCAACTCATTAGCTGAAATAACAAAACCCAAACAAATGAGTTTTGTCTTCATAAATGAGGACTTCTTCATGTTTATCGGCAGCTTCTCTTGTTGTAATATCTTCATCACAGTAGCCAAATGCTTCAAATTCTCAGCCTTTGTCTTACTAAAAATCAATATGTCATCCAGGTGCACGATGACAAATTTCCCGATGAACTCCTTCAGGACTTCATTCATCAACCTCATAAAGGTACTCGATGCATTCGTCAAGCCAAATGGCATGACAAGCCATTCATACAAACCTTCGTTTGTCTTGAACATTGTTTTCCATTCGTCACCTTCTCTCATACGAATCTAATGATATCCACTTTTCAAATCTACCTTTGAAAAAAAAATTGCTCCACTTAAGCAATCCATCAGATCATCCATCCTTGGCAATGGGAATCTATACCTAATAGTTATCTTATTAATGGCTCTTGAATCAGTGCACATCCTCCAGCCTCCGTCTTTCTTCGGACTGAGTACTGTCGGAACAGCACACGGACTCAAGCTTTCTCTGACCAATCCCTTGTCCAATAAATCCTGGACCTGCTTCTTGACCTCCTCATTCTCCTGTGGCGTCAATCTGTACGCGGCTTTGTTTGGCAAACTAGCTCCTGGTATGAGGTCTATATGATGACTCACACTTCTTATCGGTGGAAACGAATGAGGTAGTTCGTCCACTACAATATCAGCGAACTCTTCTAGCAGTTCCTGAACTTCTTCTGGCAAATCATCCACCCTTGTACTAGTCAGAACTATTCTCGGTTTTCTGACCACAAAGAATTGTGGATCCTCCTTCTTCTTAACTTCTTTAAGAAGTTCCTTCCCACTCATGAGAAGTACTGTGTTGTTTACCCCCGGATTCACCTCTTTATCTTCAATTGGGTACAACATATGAGTTCTCCCATTCCTCTCCAGGGTATATGTATTCATTCTCCCATCATGAATTACATTTCTATCATATTGCCATGGTCTGCCTAGCAATAAATGACAGACATCCATAGGAATAGCATCACATAAAATCCTATCATTATATCCTCCTATCTTAATGTCAACTAAGCACTGTTTAGTGACATTTACCTCATGTCCCCTCTGTAGCCATGAAACTTTGTATGGACTCGGGTGATCAGTTGTCTCCGGCTCTATATTTTATACCATCTCGGTTGAAATGAGATTATCGGTGCTTCCACTGTCCACGATGACCTTGCACACTCTATCCTTGGTCTTGCAAGCAGTCCTAAAAAGATTGTTCCTCTGCGCTGAATTCTCCATCTCCTTCTCTGGCGTCAAAAGAACTTTCTGCATCACCAGCGATCTTACGCCTTCAGTGTATTCTGTCTCAACATCTCGCCTCTGTGCCTCGGCGATGTGAGTCTCTCTGGTTTCTTTCTTTTTCTCTGGACACTCGAATGACTTGTGCCCATTTTTTCCACATGTGAAGCATGTGATTACTCCACCTCTTCCTCTTCCTCTACCTCTGGTACGAGGAATCCTATTATTATCAGCATATCCTCCTCTCTGCTATGTATATTGTTCTCTTTTCTCAGTATATCACCCTCGCTGCGAACTTCCACCTCTCTCTGTCTGAGTCTGAGGTTTATTCCAGTCATCCTTGGGCTTCTGGTATTTATCTTGGGCAACCGATTTGCCTTTGGGCTGACTCCTGCCTCTGCCTCGCTGACCTTCCTTACGGCTCAGCTTCTCTTCAGCTTTCAAAGCCATTTGATAGGCATCCTCCACCGTTCGGATGGTTGCCATATTTATTTCATCCTGAATTTCATACCTCAGGTCATTCATATACCTGGCCACATTTTCGTCATTGCTTTCGCGATGACCTGCCCTGATATTCAACCTGTAAAATTCCTCGGTATACTCCTTCACTGTCATCAGCTTCTGTCTCAGGTTCTGCATCCTCCTGAACAAAGAAATTTGATAATCTCTGGGAATGAATTTTTCCTTCATCTTTGCAATCATCCTGTCCCAGCTCTTAATTTTCTGCTTGCCCTGGCAACGCCTGTTAGCTTGTAGTTCATCCCACCACAAGGCTGCATGTCCCTTTAAT
This sequence comes from Picea engelmannii, assembly GCA_009831015.1. NCBI lineage: Eukaryota > Viridiplantae > Streptophyta > Pinopsida > Pinales > Pinaceae > Picea > Picea engelmannii. Next base: position 244,925 of record ML807439.1, read on the forward strand.
CTAGTGACGGCATGCCTGACCTTCTTATCCTCTTCGATATCTTCATAATCGAAGTAAGTGTCTAGAGCTCTAATCCAATCTAGCAGCTCTTCCACATCCAGATTTCCCTCATAAACTGGGATGTCCATCTTTACCTTTGTACTCATTCTTGCAACAGCTTTGAGTAAGAGTTCACTCGCTGCATCTTCCGCTGGGATTTCTTCTCCTCCGTGTCCAGCATCCCTTTCATCTTCAGATTCACTGATATCTCCTACATCAACTTTGCACCTTCGTGATGTCTCCATGTCCTCCATTCTGGCACGAAGATTTCATATTTCTCTCTCCATGTCTGGATTATGTCCTTGCCTACCTCTTTCTCTGGACAATTCCCTTTCCTCCTCTGGATCGGGTGATTGCCTACCCCTTCTCCTTGGCGGCATGGTGAACTCTCCTTGTCCTCTGCTACAGAAAGCAAAGAAGCTTTTCTAAGCTCTAATACAACTTAACGCAGGGCACGCCACCCAGGCACATCCACTCACAGGATCTTCTTCTTCTCGGCCCGAAGAACTCCAAGGTTCTTCTACTTCCCTATCGGGAATTAACTACCCACAATTCTTTCGCTGGACTTCCCTCCTTCTGCTTATCGGAGGATCGGAACTCGTGACTTCGCGAGGCCAAAGGTCAGTGGTCGAGTGTGAATCTTACGAGTCCCCGAGCGCCAATATGAATCAATGCTGCCCTCACCCTTCTCCTATCGCAATTTATCCTATCGCGACTTCGCAACTCGCTATGTCAAACACTTGGGTTTCCAACTCCTGATACTCGGTGCGCCGAAATGCCGATGCGCACGTGAGTTGACTTTTCAACGGTCCCTTATCTCGTCGAGACTTCATACTTCGCGAGATCGCGAATCCTAACGCCGATATTTGGGGACTTCTTGCGGCGATATCCCGATGGCTTATGCCGCCTGTCCTCCACTCATCGACTCCGTTATGGCCCACACTGTCCTCCAACGGTCGGGATATCTCTTCTCGCAATATCGCGATCCCCACGGCCAAATCCTCGAGTCTTTTCTCACGAGACCCCGATACACGATCCTACGTGTAGATCCGACGGTTCTCCTTTGATCTGGATCCAACAGCTATTCTCCTTCTCACTCCTCGCGTCTTCGTGACTTGGGATACCCAATACTTGGGTTCTCACCCTGCGAACTCCTGAGTTTGCGAGATCTCTCGATCTCTGCCACCTGTCCTGCTCAGATGGACAGCTCCTAGTCCTCTCGCCACTTCGTCGCTTCGTGTCCTCGCGCTTCGCGACTTTTAACACCAAATCCTCAGCCTTTCCACCCACGAGATCCCGACATGCGATGTGCCACATGTCCACTTGCCGACTCCTGTGGCCCCACACCGCTCTCGTGGTCGTCGAGATATCGCGTATCGTAATATCGCGATTCTCGTCACCAATCCTTGGACACCTTTCTCACGATGTCCCGAGAGGCGATCTCGTGAATAATCCAACGGCCCTGACCGATTTGGATCAATGGTACTACCCCTCCTGAGCTTAGAACCTCTCCACACTTGCGCTATAACTACCTCGTGCCTTGGAAGATCTAACGGCTCTCAGAACTTCGTGATATCTCCTCCAAATATTTCGCCAGTCCGTTCTCCCCCTTGATGATTCTGCGAAATGAATAAGTGCCTCTCCGTGAGACTCCTTTGTCGCTTCGCCAACCTGCAACATTTCTTGCAACTTCAAGTCGCACTTATCTACGCTAATCTTCAGCGACTCAGAGGCCTACCCTTCCTGAGCTTTTCTAAATTACTTCAACCTCAACGAGGTTCTTTGCACGCACTCCTTGCGGCAAACCTGCGAACACTTCAACTGTTCAAGCTTCCTTTGACTCTGCGCACTCCTGCAGCAGTCGTCTTCGGATACTCTGCTCAGAATCGCAACTCTGAGACTTAGCTTGGTCTGTGCACTCCTGGCACGGCACTGTGCGTAACTGCACCTTCGAGACGAATGAGAACAAAAGTTAACTCTCTGAGCCTTCTGTCAACACACTCCTTGAAGACAACTTCAACTGCACTTTTTGCAGGAATCCTTGCTCAAGTAGAGAAACAATTGTAACTCATTCCACTTCTTCTCAGATTTCAATCTCAACACATGAAATCATACATCCAGCATAATAGCAAATGTTTAACAGAAAGTAAATACTCATGAGCATAGCATTCAACACACATACACAGAGAATAACACAACAACCATGAGTCTGAATCAATTCCTTCTATTAGTCCAAGATCTGTACATGGGTGTTCTTCTACAGTGCTATGTTTTCTCTCCTACACTATGGACTCTTCTAACTCTTCCTGAACTGAACTGAACTACTTTACAATGCACAATGAGGTGTCTATATTCGTTCTCCCTCCTTTTCCTAAGACTGTCTAATCTAATATTCAATTCTACCTACTTACATTTACTACTATAAATGCCTCTATCTATCTCAGACGAGAGCGTATGGCTCGAGGTCTGATTACATTTTACCAAGGCGCCTAAATTTAAATGATCTCATTTATGTTTAGCGCATAAACTTCAAGGGAGAATTTTAAAAATTGGCGCTGGCGTGTGCTCAGCTATCCTTTGTCTTCTGTGTTGGCTCACTTGTCTCGAGAGATGCTCCTGCATCATCAACACAACAAGGTGGTCAAGACGTGCGGGGAAATGAAGCCATGGGTGACGATCTATCATTGAGCTAGACTAAGAAAATTTCAGAAAACCATCTAGACGATCAGTTCACTCACCCAAGTAAAAATGCAGAGTCAAGCATAAGTTCTAAGACAATTTACCATACAAAACGAAGAAAGTGTACCGTTGCATGTTCGGAGTGGACGTCCCGTGTGCTCCTTGCAACTCCCGCGTGCCGACCGGCGAGACTACACCGGTACCTCCCAGCTAATGCTAGGGGTACTCTTCTTCCCCCTTAGCCCCCCGAGCCGCAAAGGGGCCACACACTCACTATCCAGAGATTTCGACTAGCTCACAGCTCACCTCGCAAGGCTGAGCTACCACTCCTCACTGAGTTGGGTATCCCAACTCCCACAAGTTAAGTCAGTCAAGTAGATATTTCTGCAGCGTAACGTTACGCAAACAGAAGAGATCCAACCTCCATCTCCTCCCTTCATTATATAGAGTTTTGTGGTTCCTTACTTTCCAAAAATCTTGTTTAGTTAAGTTTTTAAAATTTAATTCCTAAAAATTCTTCCCCGTACAAGTGTCACCCATCCCCTTCATTCCTCCATAAATTAATTTCTTTAATTAATTAATTATCTTTATTTCCCTCACCCACCTAGAGTTACTCCTAGAATCACTCCTAGGTGTCCGCAAATTCTCTTACAGGTTTTAATGACTTTCCCCACCATTTAATTGCTAGTTCAGTTTAAATTAGAAAGCTCTTAAATGGTAGATACTTTACTAAGTTTGACATTCTGTTTTTTCCCTTATGTTCCCTTATTCCCTTTTTATGTTTACCTCTTTTCCTAGTTTCCTAATATTTTAGATTTTCCCTCTTTCCCCTTTTTAATTAGAACTCAAAAAGGCAGGTGTGGAAATTAACCATTTTTCCCTTTTCTCATTTAATTAGTATATTTTAAATT